>CM017894.1:6999087-7055383 GCA_008369825.1 Triplophysa tibetana
TGTTCTTGGATCAGATTCAGATCTCTCCTGGCGATGAACGGGTCAGACGGCGCTCAGCCTCGCAAAGACATCGCGATCAGCAACATCAAGTACAACATCTTCCAGGTAACGTCAGATATAATCTCCCTCACCGGGCCGTATGACAACATGGTGTTCTTAAACAAATCAGGGTTAATGACTCTCACATTGTGTGTATATCTAGATGATGATGTCATACCTGTACTGCGGGGGAACAGAGTCTCTCAAAATGGGCGTCTTGGAGTTACTGGAGGTAAGACAAACAATATTCAGTCCAACCCACATTTCATAAATCATTTCATAATCTTCTCGAGCACTAAGCAGACTCAAGGCAGATATGATCTTGGAGATTCCCAAACTTAAGAGCCAATCATTTGTATTGCTCATGCAGTGGAACCTCGCATATTATCTGCAATAATTCAAAATGATTTTACTGTGGCCAAAATCTTTTCAGATACTTACAGTTGTTTTTGGCATAAAAAATACTCTTGTAGTTTAATGTAATTGGTAATGACATAAGATTAAAGGGACAGTTCACCCAAAAATGTCATTTCGGTCATCATTTTATCACCCCACCCGTCTGATTTTCTTTCTTCTGGTAAACACATAAGGTAAATGTTTGCACCGATTTTGTTCCACACTATTAAATCTTGACATTTTCGTTTTATTCTCTGTTGTAGTTACTGTCAGCGGCGAGCTCCTTCCAGCTGGGGGCGCTTCAGAGACACTGTGAAATTCTGTGTGCCAAAAATATCAACCTTGACAATGCTATGAACATCTACAACACTGCTAAAGTAAAAAACAATTGTGTAACTACTAACATTTTGGTTAAAAGAAGTTATCATTGTTTAAAGTAAAATATAATTTTTAACAATAATAATAATTGGTGTTTGTATTGCAGGCTCATGGTGCGCTGGAGCTCAGTACGTACTGTGAGGGTTATTTCCTACAGAATATGGCAGGTCTGGTGGAGAGGGAAGCGTTCAGGGCTTTAATCCTGGGGTCCGGGACACGGATCGGGAAAGACTCACTTCTGGAGGAGCTGGAGGTGACGTTAACTCGCAGACTCCGATCACTGCTCGTGACGTCTCGGGTGTGAGAGACAGAGAGAAACGAAAGTAAATGGACAATAAAAAAGAAAGCAAGATGGACTGACTGAAGTGGAGCTTTAGAAACACAAGCTTTGGGTTCTTGTGCAAAATGCAAGAAAGTGCAAATGACATTATTAAATGCTGCAGTGTTTGTGGCTTAAGCTATCAGAACCTAAAATATGTAAAGATCGTGTCTAAAGTGTCTACAAAGTTTCCCCATGCTTAAATAGATGCCATTTTGTACAGGGTTTGACTGAAGTGGGAAGCTGGAGTGTATTTCTCTCTTTTTTCATCTATATTTTGTTATGTTAAGCTATTATAGATAAATCTTGTAATGGAGAAAAGAGGTTTTCTATTTAAAGATGTGAGATTATTTAAGTTGCGTTTTTACCATTGCTTTATGCCAAGCAAATAAAATGATATCTATATATACAAATGCTGCACGTCTTTAAGGTTTCTTGAATGTCAATATTGGTATTACGACAATGGCAGATTTTGGCATGGCTTTGTTGACATGACATTTTCAATGTTGCGCAAGATAAAAATGAATTATAATTACTATTGTCATAAAGGAAGGCAGTGAATGGTTCTCTTAGATGGAACTGTTGTAATAACGACACTATTGTTATTCGATTTTTTAAACATTTTACGATACATCTCAAATATGTCCTACTGTCTCAAGAATGGGTCGATAAATAACAAATTTTACAAATTAAAATGAAAAGCATACACAAGTAAATGCATAATTTTACAACTGCCTGTTTTTTTCGATCAATACATTTTAAAAATCAGACAGACTAAAAAACTAAAAATGTAGACTAAAAACAAGTCATGTCAACAACTCGGGCACAATTTTGTATTTGGCCATGCCTGGAAAAAAGTGAGTGAGAATGTGTGTCCTTAGCATTTTTTCTTGAGGCCAGTTTAGATTTAAAATGTTTGGAATTGTGAGTAAAAGTGACACTGATGAGTGCAGACTTTCACCCAATCACAGGCGGGGCAAACAAACTACACCTACCACCCTTTACAACCTACACAACGTGCACATCAACTGAACATTAATAATGAAGTTCATGATGCTGATCTCTGAGAGTCCAAGTCTGTAACCAGATGACATCCTCTGGCTTTATGAATGTGTTGATTCAACAAATTATTTTCACTCAATTACAGGTAACAGATTATTAATCTCACAGATATTTTGTTTCATAGCAACCAAAGTGCATTCAGTGAAGAACACTGCTTTAGGCCCGATCCACACTTCGCGTCTTTCCCCCGTGCATATTAGCGCGCAAATAGGGGGCGACGCAGTGTAGAATGCGGTGCGCACATTTTTCTAGGCGCTTTTAAAAATGACAAAAAATATTTAAATCATCAATGTCAACACAATGTGTGGATACTCAGAGACCAGCAAATAAATCAAGTTCTGATGAAAGCGTGACTCACATGAAGTAATCACACATTAAAGCTCACATTTGTGACTCTAGCTGTAGAGGTCATCATTCCTCTTCATAGGACAGGAGGTATGAAGTTGCTACATTGTAATAAAACAAATAACCACTTTCAGCTTTAATCAATTTTTATAAGGTTTTTTAAAGTGTATATGCCAATGCCAACACATTGAGCTCTTACACCTTCCAAATTAAAAAACAATATATTGTTAAAGGGGTCATATGAAACGGCTAAAACAAATTTTATCATTGTTTAAAATGTAGAGAGAGTCGCGTCAACTCGGTTTACTTCAATTGAACAGTTTTTTAACAGCAATGGCGATTCACGGAGGCACTCATTAGTTCCCAGAAGTTACAAGTAACGCAAGGGATTGACAGACCAACTGAGGTAAACTTCTAACCAATTTAAAGACGAAAGCAACTTAATGGATAAAAAAATGAAAGAACTAAAACATTTAAAGAGAAAACAAAACTTCCTGGAACTATCTGAAGGCTCCATGAATCATGTGACGCTCCAGCGTTTTGGACTTCCGTTGGTAGAAGTCTCTCACAATGGCTCGGATCGCTCTGAAAAGTGAGGTGTGCTATTATTGGCCAGTTAAACAGTGTGTAGTGATTGGTCGAGTACTGCAAGCGTGTGATGTAAATGTAAGGCTTCTTGCCATATTTGGAACATCAGGTTCCAAAGGAATTGTTCTGAGATGTAAGCCCACCTTACATGGACATGGTGGTCTAGTGGGATAAACCACTGAACTGGTAGACAAAAGGTTGCTGGTTCGATCCCAGCAGCCACCACCAGTGTGTCCTTGAGCAAGACACTTTACTCCATGTTGCTCCAGGGGGATTGTCCCTGTAATGAGTGCACTGTAAGTCGCTTTGGATAAAAGCGTCTGCCAAATGACTAAATGTACTTGCGTTAACATTTTGGTGGTCTAAAGGCTGCTTTATACGATTCGCCTCGGTGCGCACGGCAAACATGACGTCATCGTGGCCTTAAGTGCAGGCGACCTCATTTCCTGTGGTGGTGTGCACAGTTTTTTTGTAACTGCGAAGGGGAAGTCTTGCCGAGCAGGCACGTCTATATATGCATCTCAATGATTAATCCATGCCGATCAATGCAGACTCTTTATCCAATACATTTTTAATGACATATGTAAAGTTCAATATGTGAAGCACTTATATACAACTAATGTTCCTGTAGTGTAGCAATAGTGTATTTATGGGCGCTATGATTTATACTATAAATACAAAAGTAGAACCATGGTAAATTGACTTGCATAAGCATACCACTTCTCCACTCTAACATGTGCTGGTTATGGTTAGTTAGCTCAATTACACAGAGTCTCCCTCTATTGTTTCAAAGAATAGCACATCCGCATGCGCATCAACTATAAACATCTTGTCCGTTTGCAGAGGTACGTGTGTATTAAGCGGGGGCTCGCAGAGCAGAGCTAGACGAATGTACAAATCCAACTTTAATCTACTCATACCATTGGCGTTCTTAGAAACCTCATACCACAAACTGACATAGATTCGTGGGGTGTGGTTACACGAGGTGTTTCAGGCAGATCTGGGTAAGCATTCGCTTTTAGATGGATAAAATACTTTTTCCATACTTTAATTTTTGCAATTTTACTTGTGTAATACATGCATGGGCAACTTATAACACACCAAAAACACATATTTGCGCCATATGACCCCTTTAAAAAAAGGTAAATGTGTTATTTGTAAATGGGTAGTTGACAGCAGAGCCATTGAGAGAGAGTTCTGCCAACTGAACTGAGCGTCACGTGATTGATGGAGCTTTCAGATAGTTCCAGGAGTTATGTTTCTCTTTAAATGCTTTATTTCTTTCATTTTTTTTTATTCATTAAATAGCTTTCATCTTTAAATTGGTTAGAAGTTTACCTCAGTTGGTATGTTTAGTCGCAGCTCCTTGCGTTACTAGTAACTTCCGGAAACTATTGAAACTGTGAAAAAACCATTCGAGTAAACGTAGAAGACATGACTCTCTCTAGCAATGGCTCTGGTTGACAGACTAATATGCAAATTTGTCCTATGGCGTGTCAGAAATAAAATAAAACATAACAATAATAAAAAAATCTCTCCTATGATTTGATAAATATCAATAATAAAAACAATGTACCTTTACAACGATCGTCCCATTGTAGTTTTCAAGTATTTGTAATTCTTTAGTTCTTTAATTCTTTACGCTTTAGTGTAATTAAACGCGGCTTCTTCCATTGCAAACAACAGAAAACAAAATGGCCTCAGAAAAACCGCTTAGGTGGACACAAAGCCGCACACAATGTATTGGAAAAGACTCCACAGTAAAAGTCTCAGATGAAGAAAAACACGTCGAGTGTCAACATAATCAAACCTGACAATATAACAGGCAAAAACACTTTAAGCTGTGGCAGATATACAAAACTGGAACTATGATGTTAAAATAACGCTGTGGAGAAAGAGTCTCTCACGTCTCACTAATGCACATCTACTCAACTGATATGAAATATATTTTATCCCGTAAAATCATACGAAGTCGTCGAACAATAGACACAGTCATGGCTCCTACATGTCAAGCTTCACACGCAACGCAAGATGTAAACAAACCCATCTTACCTTGTTATTGAGGAGCTAAATGCGGGATATGGCTTTTCTCTTGGGTCCATGTATGAATTTTATAAATATATAAACAAACGTTTCATAAACATGAGTTATAGCACGCCTCATGCTCGCGCTCACACACACTTAGAGGCCTGCTGGACTTTTTGCTAATCAGCCACCTGTCAAACAATTCAAAGCTTTATTATAAGGACATTTTATTTATTTTAGAAATTAATATGTTAGATTTGAATATTGTACATGGTTGCCATTATGTTTAATCAAGGAAAGATTTAATAAATGGGTCTTTTATTTAAATTAGGCGAGGCCACGCGACTGGAACGTTCATAAGGGTGGGACGTTTACAAACGTAACCTTACATCTTCAATATAACTAATAATATTAAAAATGAATAAAAAAACACCTTTTCTGCACTAAAAACTAAGTCCGAACGGCGTTTGTTGTAGATAAGGCTGCAGGATTACAGAAACCTCAGTTGGGGAAATAAACACGTGACAGTGCTGCCATCTTGTGGTTGTTCAGAGCACTGCTCGCAATCAGGAAAAAGCGCCGATTCCGAATTTCTTCTTTAATAGATCTGTTAGTTAATCAAACCAAGACAAAATATATATAAGAGTAAGAGTGTAAAACAGTGACCTTGATGCAGATTTAAACAAATACACCAATAAAAACTGAGTGGTAGATTCTCATTTCCAGCCAAGGACCATTAATGGTGTACATTTCATCTAGGACTAGATTTATCTGACTTTAAAAATAATGTAAAAAGTTTTTCAAGCAATATCGATCTATGAAAGAGTACAATAGCACCCTAACATAAACACACTCGCACCTCTAATACACAAACACACACAACATACAATCAAATACACTTGCACAACCAACATAAAAATACAAACATAAACACACATGGTAGGTTTCCATACTATGGCGACTTCGCATAGACATTAGTTTTATACCGTAACTGTATTCTGGCCCCTAAACCTAACCGTCCATCACACAGACCTGAACTTTAACATTTTCAAATAACACCAGTAAGTTTGATTTATCAGCTGTTTCCCTTTAAGGGACCTGTCCCTTAGTTGGTCCCACAATATAGGATTTACCAGGAACACACATTCAACATTCAAAGCAGGGGCCTGTTATATTGAGTAGGCCTATATGAAATTATATGATAAACCTGGATTTATTTTACTTTAAACCGCATAACAGCACACACACTTTTACAGTTTGGGATAAAAATAAACTTTTGTTTTGGAATGAAATATATTTGATATGTGCGCTGCTATGTCAGGGGCGGCACCACTACTCAAAAATTGTGGGGCATATTTTGATACTTTAAAATCTCATTAAATATGAGCTATCAATTATCATTTAAACTAAATAGCATGAAAACAAATCAAGTAAATATTCTTGTCAGTCTCAAATCTATGTCAGTTTGTGGTATGAGTTGACTAAGATCGCACCAATGACCAGGGAGGAGAACAGGTCTACCTATGCCCGCCTGAACTGCACCCAAATGAGCTGGACTGCGTGGGGGTGGAGTTGCTACTCTCCGCGAGGTGTCGACTGACGAGAGAGTGGATCGTCTGTCTGGTTCAGGTCGCCTGGGATGTGTGTGGCTCCAAGGGGCTTCGTCACCTGTTGACTCCACAGGAGGAGTCTTGTCTCTTTGTTCCAAGGTTACCGCAGGATGCAGTTCATGCCTAGACCCGATGGCAGAGCTGAGAATGGGAAGCGGTGACCTGTCAAGAGCTAAGAGGATAGAGCTGGATAAAGGACGCCACAACTTTGATTTTCCTACAACATTTCAAATGTTATTAGATTGTGAATGATAATCTTAAATCTATCATTTACCTTATTAAGTTTATTTTTTATTTTTTATTTAGCCTTGTTGTGCAAGCACTGTTGAGCTTGTGCAGAGGCAGCAGCTTTTGCCAGAGGGGAACTGGAATCCCCTGGTTGGGCCTGGGTTCTCCTGAGGTTTTTTTTCTCGATGGGAGTTTTGGGTTCCTCACCACCGTTTGCATATTGTTTTGCACTATCTGCCTGGCCGGGGGGGCTGCTTTAGAATTCAGAAATTAGACATAATTAATATTGCATATAAGAATTTATAGTCCGTTTAATATTTGACCTGTGGTTCTTTCTCCTTTATCGCCAATGTGTGCTTTCACTGTGTGTGTGTGCGTCTATGTCAATGTGTGTGTGTGTATGTATGTTTGCATATTGTGTGTGTGGAGCATTTGTATGTCTGTCTTTGTTGTTTTCACCTTTGTCTTGTTTTTACAGGTATATGCCTTTAGTTTTTTACTTGTATTCAATGTGTCTCATGTACAGCTGCTTTGTAACAATGAAAATTGTAAAAAGCGCTATATAAATAAAGTTGAGTTGAGTTGAGGAGGCTTTGTGCAAGTTGTGTTAACTGTCGTGCTTGGCTGCTGCTTGAAAAGGTTCAAGCAGTTCAGCACTGACTGTGCTTGCTCGGTAGTCAGCCACACTTTCACGGGGGAGAGCTTGCCATTTTCCCGGTTGACCTGTAATCCCAAATGATCTAGGTGCCAAAGAGCCAGGTCCCCGTGTGTACACAACAGATCTCGTGAGTGTGCCAAGATGAGCAAGTTGTCGGGATAGTTGAGTATACGCATGACCCTCTCCCTGAGGGCTGCAAGGGTGGGTTCCACGACCTTAGTGAAGACTCGTGGAGACAGGGACAGATCGAAGGGGCCCCTAGCTGCCCCACTATCGAGGGAAGAAAGGGCGACGGAGCTAGTTTGACTGTAAGGCGCCGAGAAGTGGGTGTTCCAGGTCTTACTATGCTCCTCATGCACTTCCGGGAAAAATTGTACCGGGGCCGGGCATAGCTTGGAGTCGTGCTCAGACCGTGCTACCAAGTATCCAACTCCGAGCGGTGGCCCGGGAGAGCGTGGCTGACATCTCTACGTCGGCCTCTTCTTGGGCTAGACCTCCTGAGGGACGGAGCTCAGAGAAATCGTCAGGGTTGGATGCCAGCAGGTCGCCCTCCGATGCTGCAAGGGACATCTCATCACGCACCGTTTCCAATACATGGCTGAGGAACAAGACGGGGTGAGACCGCTTCTATGGGAACGGTCCGTGAGTAATCCCCATATCACCCTCACTGGGCCGAAGCCGCTGCTGTCAAGGAACGGGAAGCAGACGAGGTGGTGGCTGGATCAAATAAAGAACACAGCCACCTGTGAAAATGTGAAATTCACATTTTACATGATAAAAGTCACTATGTGGAATATTTTACATCCATGAATACAATAAAGAACTTATTTGGTGTTAAAGTGTTATTATCAAATGTTTATATGAAAGGTTTTACAGAGAAAGGCTAGTAACCAGTGCACCACACTGTTGTGATTATTCTGTGCTGCATCTTATTATGTGCTGTAGATCACAGGCTTGAATACCAAACTCCACATAATACTCTACAGCTCACATACAACTAACCTTATCATTTTATTTTTCATTCAACATTATGTAACAGTGATCAGAAGAAATTGCATTACTTATATTTTCTATTCATAATATATAATAAACAGAAGTTCATGAGGAGTATTTTCATGCGGTGATTCAAAGATATGGCATATGATAAGGCATATGACATCAATGTGCCATGAGAGTGATTTAAAAGCATAAGAAGCAGTTTGTTCTTGGATTAAACACACCTATTTGCAGTGGCACTTTAACACAAAACAAGAACCACGTGAATATTTATGAATGCTGCACTATAATGCCAACAGAAGTATCAGTCACTGAATATTTCTGAACCCTCTTAAAGTTTCAATGAATTTATCTGTTCATTATATACAAACCTTTTTTTAATGTAAAATGAAAGAAACATCTATTCCAGTTCAGGCTGATAGAAACATTCCTAGCAAACAATGACGTCATGCTGCAGGTTTTATATAATAGTTTCTGTTAAACCACGTGATAAACACACAATGCAACACACCCACAGGTGTTTTTCTTCTGACACTTCCTCAAACAGAAGTTTGCTTTTACATTTGTTTCTGCTAAATGTCGTGACACTACAGTGCAGGGCTACATACTCATAAGTAAGTATACACATTTTAATAAAGATAAACCAAAAATCAATATTGTTTTACAATTCTACAGCAAATGAAGTTGATATAAGCTAATAAACTTAAGAAGTGCAGAGATATTTAAAAGTAATTAATTAATTGTTTGTATTATGTTTCAGAAGAAATACTTCAGTGGAGGAATCTCTTACAATGGCACAGAACGAAAGAAATTTCATAGCCAAAGGTTTGATTTTTTTCTACTTTTAATCAATGTTTTCATGTCTCTTTTTGCCTTATAAAGTTTCCTAAACAAAGTTTCACGTTCATGAAATGCTCAGCAAATGTTGCCTAATTATTATAATTTGTGAAGAACATCTGGGTATATTAGCTGTAGTCATTTCGATAGATTTGAGACACGGTCATGTGATCTTCACAGCATTAGAAAATGAATTCTGACATTCAATAGCTTATGCAGTAACCTAAAGTTTGGTTGAACACAGTCACACTGTACGAAGCCTCTTCGTAGATTAATTATTTTCCAGGTATGCTTTTAACGACTTTTGCAAAAGCTAGTTGTGTATTTATGATGAGTATTTTCATGCTGTGATTCAAAGATATAGTATTTTTTTTGTTCGGGTAGCCTAATTTAACACTTTCATATGTGAATTTTCAATTCTGTGAGTGCCCTCTTAAGTGAGTTTTTCTAGCGTGAGGCAAAGACAGGGACAGTGTTGACGGACACAGGCTTCTGAAAACTGAGCTCTGATAATGTTATAGCCTATCCACTATTACATGCGTTAAAAGTATGTTGGTTTAGTGTTGAGAATCTACATCAGTGGGTGACAGTTAATGTCAGATTAAAGAATAAAAATGATTCGCTTTCACTTCTTTACAGGAACAACAGTGGAGAGCGGTGTCTGAGATTGTGATATTTTATTTATACTGTATGTAAAAGCCGGTTCAGCAAGTTGCTATATCAGCATAAAGTGACGTCACAGTTTTTTCTCAGTTCACAAATGTATGATCATACGCTATGTGGCAGCTTCACCCTTGACTTGCAAACGTTCGATCGTACCACTTAATTAGTTAAGAAATGTACCATATTGGTTTAATTTACTAGTTAGCTTTCCTGTAGCTCAGTGTTTAAAGCATGGCGTTAGCAACGTCAAGGTCATCGGTAGGATCCCAGGGATTGCACATACTTAGAAACAAATGTTTAGTATAATGTAACGTAAATCGCTTTGGATAAAAGTGTCTGCCAATCGTCTTGGTTACGTATGTAACCTCAGTTCCCTGATGGAGGGAACGAGACGTTGTGTCGAGAACGACAGATGGGGTTCGTCCTTGAGAACCAATCAACTCTGACTATTATAGAAAAGGCCAATGAAATTTGGCGAATTAAATTTGCATGCCGGACTCCGCCCCCGGATATCCGGTATAAAAGGAAGCCGGCGTGCAGCATTCATTTACCTCTTGTTCTGAAGAGCCTGAGAGCCTCTCAAACTGCAACAGAAACGATACGGGTTTGTGGCATAAGGGACACAACGTCTCGTTCCCTCCATCAGGGAACTGAGGTTACATACGTAACCAAGACGTTCTCTTTCTGTCGGTTCTCGACGTTGTGTCCCCGAAGGGAGAAGTGGGAACTTTGGGCACGTATCCGGGCCTGGGTCTCAAGATAACGTGAGAGTAGCCAGGGCCAAATTTAAGGCAATCCGGGGACACAGAGAATGCTTGGAGGTCCCCTACCCTCTTGACTGAAGCGAATGCCAACAGGAGGGCCGTCTTACTCAGGTGAGGAAGATCGGAACCTCAGAGGGGCTCTCAAGAGGGTCTGGAGCGGAGATGAGGCGGGTTCCGCCCTCTCGCGCTCGTAGGAACCTGGTGACCAGGTCGTGTTGCCCTCGAAACTTTCCAACAACTGAGTCGTGATGAGTGGCGGTAGCGACTACATACACTTCAGTTTGGAGGGGAGATGTTAGTCTCCAGTCTCGTGAGAAGGACAACACAATCCTGATCCCGCACCTCAGTGGATCTTTCTCGTTGAGAAAGACACCAGGAAGAGAAGTGGCGTGTAACCGCCTAGTAGATGGGGCCCTAGCCTGGGTGATGGTTTCAGCCGAATAGGGGGAGTAGCCATCTCAGGATCTTCTCGTCCCGTCTAGAGACCAGACATGGTGTTCCAGAGGTCTGATCTGGGATGCCAGAACATGTCCTTCCCCTGAGAGAGCAGGTCCTCTGTCAGGGGAATGGTTCAGGGGGAGTCACTGTCCAGAGCATCAACTCTGAAGCCAAGTGTGGTTAAACCAGAGCGGTGTAACCAATAACACTTGGTGCTCCTCTTCCCTGACCTTGCACAGAGTCTGTGCAAGGAGGCTCCTGGGGGGGGAAGGTGTGCTTCCGCCCGTCCCGTGGTCAGCTGTGCGCCAGGGCATCCGTGCCGAGGGGGGCCTCGGTCAGGGAGTACCAAAGCAGACAATGGGTGGTGTCGTGGGAGGCAAAGAGGTCTATCTGTGCCTGTCCGAACAGCGCCCAAATGAGCTGGACCGGGGGTGGAGTCGCCACTCTCCGCAAGGCGTATACTGACGAGAGAGCGCGTCGGCTGTCTGGTTCAGTTTGCCTGGGATGTGTGTGGGCTGCAGGGAACGGATCACCTGCTAACTCCACAGGAGGAGGCGTCGGGCAAGTTGTGTTAGCTGCCGTGAGCGTACGCCACCCTAGCGATGTACGATACGGCTGTCGTGCTGTCCCGGAGGACCAACACGTGCTGGCCCTGCACTAGAGGCCGGAGCCTTCTAGCGCAGGCAGCACAGCCCACAACTCTAGGCAATTGCATGCCAGCGCAGACGGGGGCCCGACCAGCGCCCCGCTACTGCGTGCCCGTTGCACACTGCACCCCACCCCTGCAGCGAGGCGACCGTCGTCACCACGACATGCCTCGTAACCTGCCCGAGGGGAACCCCCGCCCGGAGAAAGGTCATGGAAGACCAAGGGGTTAGGGTGCGTCGGTAGCAGGGCGTCATCACCATGCGCCTGCTGCCGGTGTGCCACGCTGTCCTCGGAACTCGACTCTGTAGCCACTGTTGAAGCGGTCTCATGTGCATCAATCCGAGGGGTATTATCCCCGCGGAGGACGCCATGTGTCCCAGGAGCCTCTGAAATGTTTCAGGGGGACCGCCGACTGCCTGAAGTGAACCAGGCAGTTCAACACTGACTGGGCGCGTGCTGCGGACAGCTGCGCCATCATGGTGACAGAGTTTTGTTCCATACCGAGGAAGAGGAAGCTCTGCACTGGGGAGAGTTTGCTCTTTTCTCGGTTGACCTGAAATCCCAATCGATCTAGACGGACTCGATGCCTGTTTTGCCAGAAGGGTGGTGACCTCTACCCGAAGTACGGAGGCGTCCCTGCCTCTGAGAGAGGGAGAGAAGATGCCCTGAAACTTGGGAGAGTCTCTGGCGAACTGGATCGAGTAACCAAGACGGACCGCCCGCAAGGCCAGCGAGACAGTGTGGGCAGCTCTCGAGCTCCCAGGGACTGTGACAGGGTGACCAAGGGGACGGTCTGATTCATCATTCCCACAGGGGGTGGTTCGTCGGCTGGCGGAGCCAACCATCTGTCGCGGGGGGTCCCCGGAGGGAATGTTGGCTCCGCTTTTTTACCTGCCTGGCGGGACAACGGCACGCACTGTCGGTTGAGAGTGGTGACAGCTGTCGTATGTGTACGACCTCACACCTCGCCAGGGTGTGAGGTCGGTTCGCCGAGCACAGTCCAGTGGAGTGTGCGATCGGCTGTAAGTACACCCGGGGAGAACGGAAAAACTCTGTGAGTAAGTGGGCGCCAGGCCCTGACAAGGGCCGGGTTAGGTGACGAGGCAGGAGTCGTCCCGTACCGACCGATCAGAGCCGTGGCTGTGAAGGTTCGGGCCCGAAGTTGTCCTCCCTGGCCGTCAGTGTCCCGTCTCGCGAGAAGGTTGCTGACGGGGTGGAGGTTTCCCCCTCGACCTCTGCTACCGGGGTGCCGCCAGTGGGGGCACAGGAACCGGAGCCGATGTCGAAGGGGTCCTGGGTTGAAGCGAAGCAGTCGTCACGCGGGATCTCGGAGGCCTCTAGGCGGCCGAGTCGCGGTGTGAAAAAATGTGGCTTATTGCCACTGTCTGCCACACCGTCAAAAACTGCTGAGCACAGTCCTCGACGGTGTTACCAACAACCCACCCTGCGAGATGGGTGCATCAAGAAAGCGGACTTCCTTGGTGTCACTCCTCTGCACAAGGTATAACCGGGGGTGTCTCTCCTGGACCACTACCGTGGACATCGTCCGACCCAGGGCCCGTGCCACCGCCTTGGTCGCCCGTAGAGCGCTGCCAGCGGTGGCATGGAGATCCTGCATTATACCCGGGTCGGCCTTACCCTCGTGGAGCTCTCTCAACACCTAGGCCTGGCGGACCTGTAGGATGGCCATGGCGTAGAGAGAGGAGGCAGCCTGGCCCGCGGCATCGCAAGCCTTCGACACCGTGATGCCGAAGTCTGCGTGCTTTGGGCGGTAGGTGTGGCCGATTCCCCCCAGGTGGTAGCCGTCCGCGGCACAGGTGCACCGCGAGCGGACGTTCCCCCCGGGGGGATGTCGACGTAGTCCTTGGCTGCCCCACCATAGAGGGAAGTAAGGGAGCCGGAGCTGGTTTCACTGCAACGGTCCGTGGAGCGTTCCAAGTTTTACACAGCTCCTCATGCACTTCCGGGAAAAACATGGAACCCGGGGTGGGCGCGGTTTGCACCGCGCTCCGACCCCAGGAACCACGCATCGCCGGGTTAGCACGGGTGACATCACTTCTGCTTCCTCCTGAACTCGACCCGGGGGTGGAGCTCAGATTCGTCAGAGCCGGATGCCAGTCTCCCTCCGATGCTGCGAGCGACGTCTCATCTACGTCACACATCGTTTCCGAGTGTGTGCGTGAGGATCCGGACGGTATGCCACCGCCGGTTGGGGAACGTTTAGAAGAGCGAATCGGGGTGCGATCGGCCCGTGAGCACTTGGCTGGCAGGTTTACGTTCGCAGAGTTCCCCATATCACTAACGCTGCTAGCGTGGGTGGTCATCAGGGCCGTAGCCACAGATGTCACAGCCCAGGTAGCAAACGAAATGGTGGCTGGTTCCCGTAGGAAGACAGCCACCCGTTACCGCAACTTCTGAAAGACAATCTGCCCGCAGTGCAATCTGCCCCGTCTGCTGGACGCCCAGACACCTAATGCAGCGATCGTGTCCATCCCCCTCCTCGATGAGGGTGCCGCACCCAAGAGAACAGCGGGACATGCCGCGCTGGAGAATGCGCAGTCAGTCCTGAAAAGGACTTTTTAGAAAATCTCTAACACCTCCGGAACCGCCGAGACGCCCAGGGAAGGTCGCTGCAGGTAGGGACGATCTGCTGCAACACGTCGTAGCACCAGCAGTGTAGTTTGTAGAGGATTTTGAATCCTAAGTTGTACTCAAGAGTGAAGGCTCTGAAGAACAAAAGGTAAATGAATGCTGCACGCCGGCTTCCTTTTATACCGGATATCCGGGGGCGGAGTCCGGCATGCAAATTTCATTCGCCAAATTTCATTGGCCTTTTCTATAGTAGTCAGAGTTGATTGGTTCTCAAGGACGAACCCCATCTGTCGTTCTCGACACAACGTCGAGAGACCGACAGAAAGGGAACATACAGTTTATTCTGAACACACACACGTCTCTAGGCCATAATGAGATTACAATTAGAACAATTACAATTACTACAGATAGACTTACAACCAATGTAGAGTAAGAGTACACATAAATATCTGAAATTAAGTTTACAAACAAAGGTAAGCAAAAAATCGCTCCAAAATAAATTGAATTAATAATGAATTTTAACTAAAGCCGGCCTCAGACTGCAGGATCATTTCAGGTTTACAAGGCACTCCATTTTTTTTCCCTGTGAAGGCCTAACATAACATGATAATCTGAACAGTACATCGGACCGGATCTTGTTCCTGGACACGTTTTTTTCAAAGATTCTTGGGAGGGAAAAATCGTGACAAAGTTAGGCCGAGAATGCTGTAGTCTGCTGTAGGGCGGATTAAGGTTTTTCCTACGTTGATATTGTTAGCATGTGCTATAGCAGAAAATTGTTGTAGAATCCGATTATGATGGGATAAATATGAGGAATGTGTACTTGAAGCCTGAGACTAAAGGATGCTGCATGAAATATAGTTTTTCTTTGGTTTGTAGTATTTTCATTTATTATTTTTATCTGATTTATTTCTGTGTGGTGAGTATGCTGTGACACGTGAATTTCCCTTTGGGATTAATAAAGTTAAGTGTAGTCTAGTAAAGATTAAAAGAACAGTTCATAAGGTCAATGCACATAAAATAGAGACTATGAAAACAACAGCTTAGTAAAATGGTAAAATGGTAATACGCACAGAACACATTGAGAGCAGGGCCTAAAAACTTACAAACAGGAAGTTTAACTAGAACTCATGTGTTGTCTTTGGTGGAAGGATGAGTGGTCCCTGGCGTGAGATGTTAAACATTTGTTTGTAGTAAATGTCCCAACACTACAGTTTAATACACATAATAATACACAAGTATACACATTTAAATATGATACATGTTTATTATTGACAAATTAATCTTACTTCTGTGTATCTTCTTGCTTCCTAAATAGTTTTACAATTATTAAACTCTACAAATCTAAAGTACTGTTTTGATAGTGTAACGGGGACGACGAATGGAGTATTCTATGTATGTTACTCTACAGAGGTTAAGTTCAGCCTAGGTTCGGCTCTGGGAGGATTTAAGAGTAAAAGGGTGGACCAAAAAGTAATTATCAGCCGGCAATTTTATTTGCAATAATTCACATTCAGTATTTAAACAACAGTCTCACCGTTGACTCTTTGTTTGAATTCACGCAATACTATGAACCAACAACAAACTGATTCATATCAAACCCGTAGTTGAATGTGAATCCCAAAAATAAAATGAAATAAAACAAAATAAAACACAGTCTCAATTTGTTCTGGATCCTTTGTACAGTGCTCCAATGTCCATGTGTTAAGCTCCAATGGCCATGCGTGTGTAAAGAGCTTCAATGTATTTGTGTGTAAAGGCCTTTTGTGTCGCTACCCGGGTAGTATGTATGTGCTTAGCTCTCTTGTTTGCATCCGTGATGGACCACGATGATTCCTTGAGTGGCAGATCAGGGTCTGGCTCGCCGTTCAAATGGTAGATCACTCAATTTGAATCAGTCCTCAAAAAACCAATCTGCATAAAACAATGCAGTCACATTAAACATTTTTCAATATAAAACAATTTTACACCGACATTTTCTATTAACTGCACAAAATGTCCGTCATTACCAGTGATAATTCAACACGTGACAATATAAGTGCAAATAAACAGCTTAAACGCATAAAAGTATTTAATACGCAATATATCTCTCTCATTTGAGCATTTCGTTAGTTGTACAACATTTCTTTCCCCGTTGGCTGCATTTATAATACTTGTAGAAATAAAATACTTTAACTAAACAGTTAAACTACCGTTATAAACTGATAGATTTGACTCCGTATCAATTGTATCGTATAAACATACAAAAATACATTCTTAAACATAATATATAACTCTGATTGGCTTTAGGACACATATAAAGAAAAAGGAATATCAATTTGAAAGTTAAAGTAATGCGTAAGCAAAACTCACCAGAGTTCGTGTAAAAGAAAAACCAGTAACCAAAAGCATTGACCGGTTGTTTTCCTCAGCAACAGGATAGATAAACTACCTCGACGATTAACAATACTCTTTATAAAAGAATATGCATATTAAACAGAAGAAACAAATGAAAATTAGATCGTCTTTTGCAGCTACACGCTAAACTCGTGCGTACCTATTAAGCAGGCTTCTTCATCTGATTTTTAATGTACGTTGACTCAACCTACCACAGCATTAACCGCCCTCTAGAGGTTAATAATAGTAGTGCACATAAAATACAGAATGCGAAATTCGAAAGGGTTACATCCTCCCCTCCTAAACAGGCATGCGTCCCTGCATGTAGTGTACCTATAAAATAATTGATCTATCAGGGGTAAGTATTCTAACTTCAGGGAAATCATCTGGCTCAAGGGCTTGTGTAAAAGCTCTGTTTAAACCACTCAACAGGGATTGCATGACTAACACCAAGGGATTACCTAACGAAGTGTAAGTTAGCCTATCAGGTGGCTCCCTGACTCTGGTAGAACGTCTGAACTCCTGCTCTGATATTTCTTCCACAGGGGTATTTTCATTTTTTTCAACATTCTCTTCAAGCAGTATTTCACTGTCGTTGTCTTCTTTCCTTTCTACATCTTTTCCCTCAATAGATTCCTTTCCGTACCTGATAAACTCCTCAGTTGACACATCGTTGATAACTTCAACAGCTTCGGAATTCAGTTCCTTCACAGGTAAGTTTCTCACATTTTCTTTCAGAGTATCCTCAGGTAAGTTTCTTTTTTTCTTTTCAGCTAAAGCTACTTCTTCCTCTACGTTTTCCTCATCAAATTGCACATGCTCAAGTTCAATATAATGACTTTCCACATCCTCAGAAGGTTCAAACGACCGTGCATTTGGATTTAGTGTTGTCCCACAGGAACTTTCTTCCATTCCTCGTATGCAGGGTACTTCCTTGACAATTGTTATGGTAGGATATGTCTCATCATGGATTATTTGAGGAAAGTAGAAATCTGGTTCTTCACCACTATCATACGCTTGTTCACCATCATCCTCTGGAACTGTTGGTGATTCCTTAGAACAAGTCGTCTTCTTTTTTTCCTCCACCCTGTTGTCTTCGTCACTTAAATTGGTTGGGGTTAAGAAACCACAAGGCAAGAGTAAATCTCGATGAAGGGTTCTTTCAGGTCCGTCAGTCGTAAGAGGCTTTACAACATAAACTGGAGATTCAGTTATTTGCTTGACTACTTGGTAGATGGTCTTGCTCCATCGGTCAGCTATCTTGTGCTTGCCCCTTATGCCAACGTTCTTGACAAGAACACGGTCTCCAGCTTGTAAAGTGGATTCTCTCACCTTCAGATCATATCGCTGCTTGTTGCGAAGAGCTGTCTTCTTACTGTATTCAACAGCAATCTTGTAACTTTCTTGCAGACTCTCTTGAAGCTTTTTGACATACTCGACATGACTAATTCTCTTTTCTCCTTCAGGCTTGATACCAAAAGCTACGTCTATGGGAAGGCTTGGCTGTCTCCCAAACATTAGCTGATAAGGAGAAAATCCAGTGGTGTCATTTTTCGTACAGTTATAGGCATGTACCAGAGGCTGTACAAACTCACGCCATTTGGTCTTGTCGTCTTCTTGAAGTGTTCCGAGCATCTGGAGAAGAGTTCGGTTAAACCGCTCCACAGGATTTCCACGTGGATGGTAAGGAGTAGTCCTAGTCTTCTTTATACCCAGTAGTTGACAAAGGTCTTTGATCACAGCAGATTCAAAATCTCGACCTTGGTCGCTGTGCAGTCGTTCTGGTATCCCATAATGGATGAAAAAGTTACTCCAAAGTGCTTTAGCAACTGTCTTTGCTTTCTGATCAGCTGTCGGAATTGCCACAGCATACTTTGTGAAATGATCAGTGATGACTAGAATGTTCTTCGTACCTTTACCATCAGGCTCAAGAGAAAGGTAGTCCATGCAGACTAGTTCTAAAGGTCGACTCGTTTCGATGTTAACAAGGGGAAATGCTTTTTCCGCTTTAGCCTTTCTTCTGACACACCTTTCACATGTACTGACTTTGGTTTCGACATCCAAAGACATCCTTGGCCAATAGAAACGTGTACGAACTAAATCCAAAGTCCGCTCCACTCCCATATGACCTACTGAGTCATGCAGAGCTTCTAAGACAACTTCCTTATACTTCTGTGGTAGAACTAGCTGATAGAAGGGCTCTCCTCTATTCATACGCTTCCTGTAGAGGACTCCATCGAGAACTACAAGTTGGTGAATCAGTCGAAGCACGAGTTGCACCTCTCGGTCTTCTTGCTGTCTGACACGGTAAGAAAGACGTTTTCCTGTGTTCAAGAGATGAGTTATTCTGCTAATGACAGGATCATTTGCTTGTTCTGCAGCCCAATCCTGTTGCGACATCCTGGGAAGGGTACTGGAACCATGAAGAAATTCAGCTTGGGAGAATTCAACTGGGATGGCGTTAGCATCAATGGCGAGACATTCCAGAGCAACAGGTGAATTGGTATCTTTGTCTGCCGCAGTGCGTCCATACACTTGATGCTTTTGACAAACAGCTTCCACTGCTTCCTTAGGAAAGGAAATCCCATTTTCTTCACTCAGAAACCGGGAGATGAACTGACTGATGCGGTAATCTTCGACCTTGGCACTGTTATCGGGATTTACCCGCTCATGCGGTCGTCTGGAAAGACCGTCAGCATCTTGGTTTTTCTTTCCAGCTCTGTATTTAATGCTGAAATTGAAAGTAGACAGAGCTGCAAGCCATCGATGTCCGGCAGCGTCAAGCTTGGCAGACGTCAATATATATGTGAGAGGATTATTATCGGTCATGATGGTAAACTCGACTCCATACAGATAGTCGTAAAACTTATCCGTCACTGCCCACTTTAAGGCTAAGAATTCCAGCTTGTGGGTGGGATAGCGCTTTTCACAGTTGGACAGCCCTCTGCTGGCAAATGAAATTACCCTCATGTGACCATCTTGTTCCTGATACAAGGCAGCTCCAAGTCCAAGGAGACTGGCATCAGTATGTAAGATATACGGCAGTTTTGGATTTGCAAATCCTAACACTGGGGCTGTACTGAGATTATGAATCAGTGTCTGGAATGCGGTGTCGCACTCAGGCGTCCATCTACCACCAAAAGGTTTCTTGAAATCAGAATTGGAGGCAGGCTTAAAACCCTTTGCATTCCTTCGAGGTGGACAATAGCCAACTGTTAGAGCATTCAATGGTTTGGCAATTTTGGAGTAGTCTCTGACAAACCTCCGATAATACCCAGTGAAACCCAGAAAGGACTTTAGCTCACTGATATTTGTCGGCTTTGGCCAGGTGGTGAGAGCAGAGATCTTCTCAGGGTCTGTTTCTACACCTTTCTCCGAAACAATATGTCCCAGATATTTCACAGATTTCATGAAAAAATGGCATTTGCTTGGAGATAGTTTTAAACCAAATTCTTTCAGCTGGTTCAGCACTTTCGTCAGGCGTTCTTCATGTTCCTCCAGGCTTTTAGAGAAAACGATGACATCGTCAAGAAAGACAAGGGCCTCTTTGAGATGTAAGGTGCCCATACACTTTTCCATGACACGCTGAAATGTACTAGGTGCATTAGTCACTCCCTGCGGCATCCTGTTAAATTCCCAGAATCCCATTGGTGTTACGAATGCCGTCTTGTACTTATCCTCCTCTTCAACCTCTACCTGATAGTAACCTGACTTAAGATCCATGACAGAGAACCATTTAGATCCTACCAACGCAGAAAACGTTTCCTCAATGTTAGGCAGTGCGTAGGCATCTTTGATCGTCTGACTATTTAGTTTTCTGTAGTCTACACACAGGCGGATAGCACCGTTCTTCTTCTTTACAACGACTATTGGCGAAGCGAAAGGACTTTCCGACTCACGAATTATGTTTGCATCTTTAAGCTCCTGGAGATGAAACCTAACAGCTTCATAATCTGAGGGATGGATGGGCCTCACTCTTTGTTTAAAAGGAGTTGGATCTGAAAGTCGAATCCTATGCTTGACAACTGAAGTGTGCCCATAGTCAAGGTCATCCATTGCAAATACTTCAGGAATGGAGTTGAGCCTTGTCGTAATTCTATCTTTCCACTCTTCGGAGAGAGATGAGTCTGTGAAGTCGAATGTGATCTTATTTTCAGGATTGGTGGAACATGCTGCATTGCAACCGACTTTAGTAGTGGAAGTCGCAACACTTAGTTTTTTCTTTTTAGATGAGGTATCCCTTAGTGAGGACAGAGCTGATGGAGCATAGAGCTCAGCTAGACAACAATTAGCAGGGAGTGTGATTTCGTGTGCTGTTTCATTCTGTAGGATAATGGGGACTTTAAATGAGGTACGCCTGGGACTGGTCAGGACGTAACTACACAAAAGTAGACCACCAGGGAGACTGGGGTGAGTAGATGGTTCTACTACAAGGGGAGCATCAGCAACCGTTACCACATTCCTAGCGTACCCATCCAGGACCATCTTTTGACCCGCTTGAATGGCGACGCATTTCTGACCCTGTAGTTTGACTTGGCCCACTTTACCATTGCTTTGTCCAAGGATGTATCTGCGCAACAGAGTTTTCAAAAGGGGTGCATGTTGGAATTTGTCCTTGGGAGCAGCATAACTGCTGTCGTTTGCAACGCAGGATTTAAACAATATGTCAAGGGTGTTGGTGCCAACTAGTACGGGGACTTCAGCATTGAATTTGTAGTCAGGTATGACAAGTGCAAGGGTGGAAACAGTTTCAGCTTTTCCAGCAATTTCCTCTGGGAAATGTATGCTAACCTCAGTATAGCCCAAGTATGGTACAGTCTGACCCCCAGCTCCTTCAACTTCAATAAGATCATCGAGAGAGAGGATTGGAGCGGATGACAGATGTGTGTCATAAAAGGACTTGGACACAGTGGTTACTTGTGACCCTGAATCAAGAAGAGAGTTGCAAACTTGTCCCTCAATAACGATTTCGGCTGTGCATTTAGGACCAATTATGGCAGAAATTAACTTACTTTCATGAGAAGGAAGACTCGAGTGAGCTTGACATCTTGCTTCTCTTTGGTTCAATTCGTTGGAACATTCTTTGCTGCTGTGGGCCCCAGTATGTTCCGTTACTGAAACCCCCTCCAGTTTAACGGCACTCCATTTTTCACTTTCCATTCATCTTGTTTCACTTTGAGCTCTTTGTACTTTCGGTCCACAAGCGCTTTGTTGATGGAACCTTCACATGTCCTAGCTATGTGGCCATCTTCACCACATCTGAAACAAAACCAGGGTTTTGGTGTCTTAGCCGTTACCTGTTGAGCTTGCATCTCCACTTTAGGTGTCACCATGTTTGGGTATTCTGTCAATTTGGACTCATGTTTCTTCTTTTTCTCAGATTGAGATGATCTAAGCTGCATCTGGAGATCAGCCACCTGTTTTCTCAAAGCCTCGGTTTCCGAAATGTAGGTCTGCAACACACTTGAGTCACTGTAAGTAGACATGTCAACAACAGATTGTTTGTGAATGGCAGCTTTGTGCTTTGAACTGCCTAAGTGTCGTTGCATTCTGTCCAGTTTTGCTGCACGTCTGTTTTCCTCAGTTCTGAGCAGCAACAAAAGCTCAGCAAAATCAGGTGGTGTCTTGGCTTTGGCTTCCAGCTGAAGGGTAAGTATTAATGAATGGTCCCAGCAACCACGCTGAAATTGTTTCAGCAACTGACGATCTGCAGATGACTGCTTTACACCATTTCTCCTAACCGCAGTACTAAGAAGTGTTTGCAGTCTTTGTAAGTAATCAGATGCTTTCTCACCAGGATCTTGGTTGGTGTTCAGAAAACGAGCGAAGATTTCATCACCATCTTCAACTAAGCCATATGCAGAGTCTAGAAGCTTCACATAGTCTCTAGGAGGAGCTGTAGAACCAAGCTGCTTAACCACATCTGAAGCTGGTGGCAAGAGACTTTCTAAGATTTTCCTTCGCTGGATATCTATTGGAAGAGAATCCTGCAACAGAAGGTCAACATGAAGACACCAGGTATCAAAGTCAGCTTCACCTGGGGGCTTAGGCACTTTCCCTGAGAAGGAACGCAGCCATTTGGAATGTGTCTGTGCAGAAAAAGCATCATTTTTGATGACATGCTCAACTACTATGCGCTGAATCTCAGGAGGGTTTAGGTCGTCATTGGTAAGTGTGTTAAAGGCAGGCTTTGGTGTTTTCTTCCTCACAGCAGAATCAGGCTTGCTGTCTGAGCTAAGGGCACGTGACTTTGATTTTGGCTTCCTAAGTGGTTGTCTTTTTTGATACCTCTTTGGAATAAAGACACTGCTATCGGAAGAGACGTCTTCGGGAACAGCATTATCACTGCCATCACTTGACTCAACGGCTAAACTTTGTCCTTGGGCATGGGGCTGTGCTAAGGGCCGTGCTAACACTTTGACACTATCTGCATACCATGCGACTGCTGGGTTTCGCACACTCTTAATTTCTAGGGGAAACTTAGGCTCAAGAAGTGTGACAGGAGTGTGTGCATCAAACTCGACTATGATGATGGGCTGTCCCGTCTGCTCAGTAGGGGAGACTACTCTCACTACTTTCACAATGACCCCAAAACTCTCAAAAGTGGCTATGATATCATCATCTGTGTCATCTACAGTAATGCCTAACACACATAACGAATGTCGTGCTTTCACATTGTAGGACTTCTCAATGTCAGACATACTCATTGTGCTAAATTAAAAAAAATAAGTTCCTAAGATAAACTTTGAATTTCACTACTCTCTCAACATGCTTGTAACCGGCTAATAAATAAAAATCCTCCTGGCTGGCTCGCCACAAAAAGGGATGTAACGGGGACGACGAATGGAGTATTCTATGTATGTTACTCTACAGAGGTTAAGTTCAGCCTAGGTTCGGCTCTGGGAGGATTTAAGAGTAAAAGGGTGGACCAAAAAGTAATTATCAGCCGGCAATTTTATTTGCAATAATTCACATTCAGTATTTAAACAACAGTCTCACCGTTGACTCTTTGTTTGAATTCACGCAATACTATGAACCAACAACAAACTGATTCATATCAAACCCGTAGTTGAATGTGAATCCCAAAAATAAAATGAAATAAAACAAAATAAAACACAGTCTCAATTTGTTCTGGATCCTTTGTACAGTGCTCCAATGTCCATGTGTTAAGCTCCAATGGCCATGCGTGTGTAAAGAGCTTCAATGTATTTGTGTGTAAAGGCCTTTTGTGTCGCTACCCGGGTAGTATGTATGTGCTTAGCTCTCTTGTTTGCATCCGTGATGGACCACGATGATTCCTTGAGTGGCAGATCAGGGTCTGGCTCGCCGTTCAAATGGTAGATCACTCAATTTGAATCAGTCCTCAAAAAACCAATCTGCATAAAACAATGCAGTCACATTAAACATTTTTCAATATAAAACAATTTTACACCGACATTTTCTATTAACTGCACAAAATGTCCGTCATTACCAGTGATAATTCAACACGTGACAATATAAGTGCAAATAAACAGCTTAAACGCATAAAAGTATTTAATACGCAATATATCTCTCTCATTTGAGCATTTCGTTAGTTGTACAACATTTCTTTCCCCGTTGGCTGCATTTATAATACTTGTAGAAATAAAATACTTTAACTAAACAGTTAAACTACCGTTATAAACTGATAGATTTGACTCCGTATCAATTGTATCGTATAAACATACAAAAATACATTCTTAAACATAATATATAACTCTGATTGGCTTTAGGACACATATAAAGAAAAAGGAATATCAATTTGAAAGTTAAAGTAATGCGTAAGCAAAACTCACCAGAGTTCGTGTAAAAGAAAAACCAGTAACCAAAAGCATTGACCGGTTGTTTTCCTCAGCAACAGGATAGATAAACTACCTCGACGATTAACAATACTCTTTATAAAAGAATATGCATATTAAACAGAAGAAACAAATGAAAATTAGATCGTCTTTTGCAGCTACACGCTAAACTCGTGCGTACCTATTAAGCAGGCTTCTTCATCTGATTTTTAATGTACGTTGACTCAACCTACCACAGCATTAACCGCCCTCTAGAGGTTAATAATAGTAGTGCACATAAAATACAGAATGCGAAATTCGAAAGGGTTACATCAGACAAGCTGATGTCTTTGTATGATGTTCATGTTTTACAGGACAATGGTGAATAGTGAGGAAGAAAATAAATGCAGCTAAACAATCATGGATCGAGAGGTAACAGATACCATATTGGTTTAGTTGTAGGCCTACTGGTTATCACATAGAAATTTTCCAAAACCATGTGTTTCACATGTGAAAGCTCGTGTGAGATTAGTATAAGGCATAGTCCTTTGGTTAATGCTGGGATCAGTTTTGCTTTTACATTTTTTAGCAACAGTACAATGCTTTATAGTTCACACTTGCCTAAATTATGGAGAAAAGCAAAGTACATGGGTCAGCTTGATCCTACTGTATCTGAATAAATGGGTAAATGTTACTCTAAAAATCTATCCATATTATCTATATCATTTAAGCTATTATTTTATGTTTAATGTAACATTAACCATGATTAATAAATCTTATACTTTTTTGATCATTGTTGATTGATCAACTTATGTTAAGAACTATTCTCATTTTGTTAAATTGTGTTATATTTAATGTTAACATATACAACATCGTTGTAATGTGTACAGATTGTGTAAGACCAACACAGTTAAAGTGTATGCGACACTTCTTAAAATCTTTGTTTAAATCTAATACAAAAAATTAATTAAAATGTTTTTAGTTTCATCAGATCTAAGTGGGTCTAAATAAATATTTAAAATGCAATGTCTTAATTTTAGGGAATGCCCAATTCTGACATGGAAATGTCAGATCTTTCAGAATCATCAAAATCTGATGATCAGACAAAAACAGAAGGAAAACCAACTAAAAAACAGGAAGATGTTTTTGCTTACTCAAATGCATGTGAACATCATGCGACCAAAAACACAGCGAAGGCAAAAGAACTTGAGGCAAAATTTAAAACATTTCATAAGGAGCCAAAAGAAACATACCTGAAAAATGAAAGAACCCTTAAGGATTGTGTTGAAGGTTTGATGAAAAAACCCTTTACAGGCAGTGAATCTAAATGTTCACATGCCATGTCCATTTCTGATGAAGAGATTTTAAAAACGTCTTCTGGTGGTCTTGCTCTTCAAGGAATTTTCAAAACTGACCAAGTGGAAGATCTGTTTAAAGACAGACAACAACTGATCAAAGTCGATGCCTGCAAACTTGCTGGACCAAGACACAACTCTCACTACAGGAAAAATGAGTTTTCTTGCTACAAATCTCACAGAGAGTTTTTGGAATCTGTTGAGAAACTGGGCTTTAGCTACAGTGCAGAACATGACCTTGGATTTCCAGCTATGCAAGCAAAGTGTGGCCTGCAAAATGCATCTGTTTCCTCCACAACTGCATCTTCGGAAGACCAGTGTGAGAAAGCTTATGAAGCAGTGACACTATGTCATTACATACCACTGGCTTCAACTTTCATTGACCAACTTATTTTATCCGATTCTGCAAAAAAAGAGCTTATGGAAATAAATGAATTGTTGCGTACCATCAATGAAGATGAAAACAACCGAAGACTCCTTCAACATGCAGAGAAATTCTTTCAAAAGTTTGGTTCTCATGCATCTCAAGGACCAATTCACTTTGGTGGAACATTTTGGTGGAAGGCACACGCTCAGGGATTCTCAGAGCAGAACCAAAAAAAGGTGAAAACTATGGTCAATAATGTTTTGGACATGAATTGCAGTGTGGCACCAAAAATGTTTTTAGGTTCACATCACCTAAGTGTCTCCAAAGAAAAAGGAGCCTCTCACAAAACAATAAGCGATGAACTCAATACTGTGGTGCATTTCTATATTAATAAATTTGGAGGTCCATCTGCAACAGATGATCACACACTGTGGAAAAGCAGTCTTGCAGAAAGCAACAAAACCTGGGCTGTCATAGACAGAGGATCCACTTTGACTCCAGTCTGGCATATCATCAGGACTCAGCATAAGGATGAATTTCAAGATCCCTTCAGATTGTGCACATTTCTCATGAGAGCTTATGAAAAAATCACACATCAACGTGTAGAATCCACAGATGACGTTACCGTATTAAAAACTCTGGATGAAGCTAAAGAAATGATGAGGTCGGTGCACGAATGGTCTGTTTCAGATGCAGAAAACCATCTCAGAGATTTGCTCAAAATGAAAACCCAAATTAAGGAAACCACAACTTCATTCACACAGTGGATTGATGTTTTCCTCTCAAACGAGGCACTTCAGAAGTTCTTAACAGACATTACGCAATATGATGATGACAATTTAAAATTTATGACATGTTTGGTGATGGACACACACTGTCATGAAGTCAAAACATTTCCAAATAGAGCACATATTTTACAATGGATGAGAGGGAAACCAGAGAAAAATCAAAATCAAAATGACATGTTTTGCTCCATCCATCAGTTTTCTGATCTGCAGAAAGTTCTTGAAAAATCTTTTGAAGATCTTCAGCAAATCCCTGAGAAAGAAAAGAATAACACAAAAAACATCACATGTGAAGTTACCCATGCAATAAATTCATGGATTGATACCATGAAAGGGAGGGATAATACTGACTTAGTTTTCCTTGTGAAGACGCTCGCAAAACTTGTAGGATACACAGAGGACACGTTTCATCCTATTTTGGGTCCACAGGAAATTGAATTCTTAAAAAATGAGCTCTCGGATACACAGAGAAAGTATATGGACTTTAGAAAGCAGAGTACCTTAAAGGCTCAGGCCTTCAGTCTTTTGACAGCCTTGACTGCCACCTATGAGAGTCATTTCATCTCCATTAATGAGAAACAGAAATTACTTGATGCGTTCAAACATACCATGAAAACAAATATATTTCCTAATCTGGGAAAAGCAATTGATGATATCTCATGTCACGTAAACATGGAGGAGTTTGAGCAGACACTGAGGTTGATGATTGCTGAACCTTCAAAATTTGAAGACAACTCCCAATCTACGGATGGGAAATCATTTTCAGAAAACAAAGAAACTACAGACAGCTCAGAAGTACATCATGGAATTGAAAGTAAAAGTGCAGAGGAATTTTTCAAACATAATATTGGGCTTGCAAGCCCATATGCTGAGATGTTTAAAAAACTGGACTTGCTTGAATACTATCCAGCCAAAATTTCAAATGCAGATATTAATAATATAAACATTAATGCATCAATGTGCAACACTCAAGTTGGAAAGGACAACGAGCTGTGGTTTCACTTCATCTACAAACTCTTAACACTTGATGTAAATGTCAGGTTCCTGTGCATAGAACCAGAGTTAAATCTTTCCTTTGAGGCACAGTCCAACACCTTGGAAAGCTTTATCAATTTTCAGGATGATAGTGCTGTCTCTGATATTAAACAAGAGACTCATATACATCCCATGGACATTTGCATGGCAGTTTTTTATTGTTCCAATGATTTTGTACGACAAATTGTTTTTACACAATTGTTCAAATGTCACTTTGCATTACCTTTGCTGGTGCCACGACTATGCAATAAAGAAATAGAAATGCCTGTCTGGCCACTTCAAATGAGTGCACTTACATGGCAATCCACAGACAGATCTGCAGTAACAAGCTCCATATTGGACATGTCTCTTCCAGTGGTGTCTTTCATGAGACTCGGAAGTTCCAGAATGTCTAAATCAAACTTTATGAATGACATCATCAACAAGAACAGGCACGCAACTTTCTTCAGTCGCCACTGTAAAGGCAGTACAACAACACGGCTTTTGCTGGATGGAGTAACAGAGATTTCATGGTACTTGCCAGAAGGGAAAAGTAATGACATATTTAAAAACTGTGTGGCTTTTATCAACCTTCATGGTGATGCCTGCGACAATCCCCAACAGGTAGAGTTCCTTAAGGGACTGAGTTCAGTGATTGTATTACTGTTACCTGAAAATCTCAACTGTGCTTCTGTGAAAGCAGCACTTGATGGTTTTCTGAAATGTGAAACTCCTATTATTGCTTTGTTCTCTGGAATGGAGAAGATAAACAAAAGGGATCCTCAAAAAATCGCTGCTAAAAACAGAAATGAAGCTGAACTAACAAAGGAAATCATCTATAAGTGTAATCAATATCTCTCACAAGAAAACAGGAAGCAAAAACTGAAGGATCATTTTGTTAAAGCAAAACAGCAAGGATTCATTGTTGGAACAGAGACTGAAAAACGAGGAAGAAACAAAGCAGAAATGCTCATGAACATATTATATGGCAATGAAGGAAAAATGCTACCAAAAAATGAACATTTGCCATTGCAAGGTCAGATGTGGAAGGATTGGTGCAAGAAAGACAAAGAGTTTCACCGCCCGCAGTACAAAATACAAAAGAGCATTGAGCAACACCGTGCTGAAATAACACAGGACAAACAGAAGATTAGAAAAGATCAGCAGAAAAAAGCTTCTCCTAACATCTTCATGGAAGATTTTCTGCAATATGCTGTCAAGGCAGAGGAAAAGGAAAGATTATACTTTTTCAACTGGTTCAGGAGATGCCTTGAGAATGCCACCACATGCAACCTTGTTGATCTTAAAAAACAGTACAACACAGCATGGCTAAAATGCAGAGATTCTTCAGAAGAAGAGAAAGGTAACCTCAAGACGAATCTTGGTAAGATATCTGACAGAATAAAGCAGTCCACATTTGGCATCCAACATGTGTTTCGTGAGATAGGTCAGTTATATGAATCCCATCATTCCTTTAGCAAGACCATCCATGGAATTGAACTTGATCATCTACCTGAAATAGCTGTCGACTGGATGCTGTCTGGACACCCACTGGAACTAATGGTTGGTGATACAAACTATGTGCCAATTCAGTGGGTCAGAGCTGTCATAAAAAAACTTAATGACAAAATTGGGTACAAAAGAGTGTTAGTTCTTTCTGTTGTTGGACTTCAAAGTTCGGGGAAGTCTACTCTTCTCAACACAATGTTTGGCCTTAATTTTGATGTAAGTTCAGGCCCATGTACAAGAGGAGCATTCATTTATTTACTTCCAGTCGAGGAACAAATGAGAAACCAGGTGTATGATTACATATTAGTAATGGACACAGAGGGACTGCGCTCAACAGAAACCGATCCTGATACCGTTGTCAAAAATGACAATGAACTGGCAACCCTCATTATAGGAATCAGTGACATTGCACTGATAAATGTCATGGGAGAAAATCTGTGTGAAATACAAAATATTCTACAGGTTTGTTTTCAGGCATTGTTGAGGATGAAACTCGTCAACATAAAACCAAATTGTATATTTGTTCACCAAAATGTGTCAGACATGGGAGCTAGGGAAAATAACCAAGTAGGACGAAAGCAACTGATAGACAAACTCGATGAGATTTCCAGGGCTGCTGCAGAAGAAGAGAATCAGGTGGTGTCAGGCTTCAATGACATCATAAACTTTGATGTTAACAGGGATGTGTTTTACTTCAAGAGTCTATTGGAGGGAGATCCACCCATGGCTCCACCCAACCCTTCATACAGTCAGAATGTGCAGGAACTGAAAAAGCGGGTACTCTCCATTTCAGACTGGCAGCCGAACTACAAACCTCTCAGTCTGTCTGAGCTAAGTGATCGAGTCAAAGACATATGGGACGCACTGTTAAATGAGAACTTTGTCTTTAACTTCCGTAACTCTTTGGATATGGGTGTGTACAGTGATCTAGAGAAAGAATACCAGAGTTGGTCTTGGCAGTTGAGGAAAAAAGCTTTAGAGACACAAAAGACCTTGAACTCCAGAATTAAAAGTGGTGAGTTGAGTATCAGTGAATCAGAGCTTAAAGGGATCTTTACAGACACTCATAATACCATCAAAATGAATGTGGAGAAATATTTCATCACACATAAACATTCTGATATTCTCTCTCAGTGGAGAGTTTTAATTGATTCGAGACTGGAAAGATTGATGGAAGAACTCACCAATGAAACATACGACAAAGGTCTTAAGGAAATTAAGCAAAGAAAACTCAAACTAGAGCTCGACAGCAAGATGAAACAGAACGAGAAAGATTTGTTTCTGAAGAGCATGGCTGCAGCATCTGAACTCAGAAATCAAACTCCAACTGATGATCTAATACAGAGTGAATTTAACAAACTCTGGATACAGTGGACAACTGATCTATCCGCCATAAATCCTGAAGAAACTGAAATAGATGTTCTGGTAATGGTTGAAATGGCTGTATTTGATAGGTTTGAAAAACACAAAAATAACATTTGTAATATATCAGAAAAAGAGTTTAAATTTGATCATTCCAAACATTTTAAAATGTCACTCTCAAAGTATTGGAAGTACAACCAGTTAAATGAATTAGGACATGACATTTCTAAGCAGATCATAGAGGATACCAATAAAAGAATAACTCAGAAGGCTGCTGAAGAAAATGAAGTAACTGAGAATTTCATTCATGAGATTTTGGGGGAAATTGATGATAGGATCGAAGAATCTCAGAGTTCCTACGATTTACAATTCACAGGTTTGTACAAAGCCAGCATATCTGCTTATGTTTGCAGAAAAGTTACTTGCAAGCTTAGAAAAATAAATGAAGATTTCAAGTCAGCAAATGATCCAATTAAACAATTAATGAATCAAAAGCAGAATTACTTTGAAATGTACAGACAGTACTGTCAGGGTGCTGAATTAGTTAAGACTTTTGTCTCAGTTCTCACAGGCAAACTTAAAGAAGCAATGCAATGTGCTCTTTATGACAAGTACAGCATTGACATAGCAGAAGATCTGAAGTCACACCACCCAGCACTTAAACATAATAAATTGAATTTGGAGCTTCACATTATGAAACAACTGGCAGAAAAAGAGAATTTTAAGGATTACATGATGTACATTCAAAATCCAAAATCTTACTATAGAGAGTTCATGAGAGAATGTGTTCTTAACTATATTGATGATGAAGCAAAAGTTGTAGAGGCACTTAAATCCAGCTGGTCACAACTGACACACATAGTTCTGGTTGAGAGCTCTTCTGCATCAGAAAATATGAGAGAAACACAAGGAAATGCCTCAATGTGGCTTGATCAGTTTTGTGCAGGACTTTATAGAACAGACCTTCATATTAATTTGTTAAGAGAGGATTTGAGGTCTATTGAAAACATGGACATTGATAATGCAAAAATTCTTCAGGAGTCAGTTGCTTGTTCGCTCAAGGAAATGTTAGAGGAAACTCTGAAGGACCCCAAAAGTCTTCTGGGCTCACAGCCTTTGATTTTCAAACTTAAAGAAAAGCCAGTTGATATTCTGTTTGAACAGTTGAGTGGATGCTGGGAGCAGTGTCCTTTCTGTAAAGCTGTGTGCACAAACACCATTCCAAATCATACCACAGATCACACTGTTGAGTGGCATCGAAGCCAAGCCATCGGTGGTCTTTTTCATTATCACTGGTCTTTGATACTTTGGAAATTTTGGTATAGAGATGAGGATGCAGGTAAATATTTTGTTATGGACATGTGCTCAACATCAGTTATCAGTGACAATAAATTCAAGGCAGAAGACAAATGGATCCCTTTCAAAGACTACAAAAATGCAGGCCATCCTTACAATACCTGGAAAATTCCAGCAGATAATAATGAAAGGTTATATTGGAAAAGTTTTATCTGCACCTTCCAAAAACAGCTTGAAGAACAGTATCATTTCAAATTTGTAGGCCGTGGAAAAATCCCGGAGTCTTGGAAAAACATTACAAAGGACCAGGTCCTAAATGAGCTGGATTGCATAATAAATGAATATGAAATAAACAGGATTCAAAGAAACAAATGATTATCCGGTCCATCAAAAGGCGTATCACAGAAGAACATAATAACCTTTTGTATGTGTGTACTTTAGATAGCCTTTTAACATTAAATATGTTCATTTATCATGCCAACTGGAAGTGTTTGTAAACAACATTACTTCTGCATTGTTAATCTAGTAATAGTAAAGTGTGTATGTTTTGTCGTTTTACTAAGTGTTGAAGATAAAGGGGAAATGGAAACCTGTTTGAAATATTTATACTAACAATTTATCATGTCTGCTTAATATACATGTTATCATTTTTTGGTTCTTTTCACCTCCCTACATATTTTGCAAAAAACTGTAAAATAATGATTTTTGGCTTTAAAATTACATGATTTTCAAATGTTTGTGGTCTTATTCTGTAGTTTTACGTATTTCAAAATGCATAAAAATCTGTACAAAAAATAAAATTCTGTTTTTAACATTTTATTTGACATTTTAATTGAAACCTTACATACTTTGAATACTCATAAGTTGCTCTTTTTTCCCCACTGCTCAGACTAATCACGATATGACTGCTTCTTATGCTATTAATTCACTCTCATGGCAGATTTGTCTGTGTACCATGGCATTGAGTTGAACATAATAACTACTAAAGCATGGTTTTATATACGCCACCTTGTTTTCATTCCTCATATATTGATTTGTTTCATAGCAGATAATATAGATACGTGTGCACCAATGTAATCTCCCATCTCATCGTTTACCTGGTGGCCTTTTTTTCGATTTGTGTTGGCTTAGCCATGGTTATCATGGTATCAAATAGATTTTTTAAGTAGATTGCTTAGAATGTGACCAGGTGGCTTTAAAAATATTCAATAGACTTTTGTTTAATAATTTATATTTTTCTTATGTGACCCAGTCTGTCAAGTGGTCAAAGAACACAGCACAGTTGGTTAAAATAATCTCACCCAAGAATGTTTGGCATGTCACCACAGATATTACAAAACTGCTACAGATGCACTGTGGAGGCCGTGTTAACCTGCTATATTGCTGTGAGGTTTAGTAACAGCACGGCACATGACAAAAGGGCACTTCAGAGGGTGATAAAGCTGACCCAGAAAATAACAGGGACATATCTTCCCTCACTACAAGACATTTTCAAGAGCAGACAAACAAAGCAACATCATTTGGGACCCCACCCATCCTATTCACAATTTCTCTACCCTAATCAAGTCAAGCGGCAAGTGGTACCGGAGCACTACAGCATCTCGCACATCTAACCCCAACAATTATATACACACACACACCCCTTACATTTAGGCATAGTGTACAAACTACAGTAACACACTCAAACATCTTTACAAACATACAAACATAAGCACTCACAGAAACACTATAGACACAGACGTTCCTGAATGAGTTTATTGATTCATTTTTCTCTCTGAAATTGCTAACAGTTATAATACAAGGGGATTTTTACATCATTAAATGCATGTTCCTGCTCTTTATGGTCAACAATTTTCAATTTGTTCAAGTTTCGCTTTGTTCAACTGTACAAAATAGGAAATCTAACAACAGGTATTGCTTCATTATTATTTCATTAAGCTGTCTGTAAACTGGGGTCATTCAAACATTCAAAACCTTTCTCTTAAAGGTACACAGTACATACAAAATAAAGCAGAAACAAACACTATGTCTGCAGTACGAGCGAGCGACGCCTTCTGTTTGGCATCACTTCTGACGCAAGTTTTAGTGCATAAGACACTACGAAACGTGACAAGAGTGGAAAGAAAATGACAAACGGCGCAGAGAGAGTAACAGAGTTTAAAACAGGGGTGAAGGCGAACGTTCTTCATCTCAGATAAACAACAGAAAGAAAGCAGCTCAGAGAAATGGTTACGCTAAAGCCATGCAAGGAAAACGCATGCATGCAAACAGCAATACAAGTCAAAGCAAAGAGCAGGAACAGCCAGAAGAGCATATATACATCAAAACTGATCCAAGAACAGCTTGTTTTCTCATCCATTGTACACAAACAATGATGTAAAGCTGACATTGATATCGAGAAGTTCATTCCCTCCCAGCAGAGGCTAAACTACATTCTTAAATAACTGTTAAAATTGCTTTATTGTCGATTGGTTTGTTTGTTTTTAACACAGTCTTTTGTTTTGTTTTTTGACGCTAGAAGGAAAGAAAGATCCCACAGTACTTTCATAAATCAAGACGTAAGAAAGACGTCTTTTCAACAAAGAAAACTTTGTTGCCCTGATGCAAACAAACACATTATTGTCATAAATAAATAACATTCAAGTTCTCATATATATATTATTGAATGATAATAAATAAGTACAGAGATAAAACATAAGGAGAAAATACAAAAATATCCACAATGTATTCCACATTTTTTGTGTCTGCTGGTAGTGAGAAATGAGGAAAAGAAACTAATAAAAAAGAAAATTCAGGATCTATATGAACAGGTTAAAAAGAAACAAATTGTTTCATTATGTAATAAAGATAGAAGTTGGAAAATAATAAAGACAGACAACACAAGGTTTAAAAGCTCAGTTTACAACATAACTAAACCTAGTGTCACATCTAGACATTAGATTTATACAGAATTATGTTCAATTTGTACAACAGAGATTCATTCATTGAGATAAATTCATTCAATTGTTTTCCCCCCACCCCACCCTATTCAGATTCCCCAATGCACTGAAAGTCACGTTCAGTCCTTTTGCAGCAATAAATTCAAGTTCATCAAACAAAAAGTCATAAGTCAAAGCGAGCGTACACAAAAAATACAATCTGCAGGTTCGACATCCCCTCAGGACAAACCCTCAAAGTTGTCTTTAAACTTCCTGTTTTCTTCTCTGGTCTTCGTGAATTTGAGTGCAAACATCCAAGAGTTGTGTGCTTACATCTGGAAATGTGAGGGTGTCTATTCATCACACAAACTCACGGCAATATGTAACTATTTTATGAGGTGGCTAATTCGTATGAATTCGTACAATCTCATTTGTACGTTTAAGTATGACTTGCTTTCACCCCAATGATGGTGGAGTTAGGGGAGCAGCTTCATTCATTCACACTTTTTGTTATTTTAATTTTTCAAAAAATCCACATTGTACAAATTAATATACGAAATTGCAACCTCAATAAATATTTACGTTTGTCTGTGAGATCAGACTGATCTATTCCAAAACCTAGTGAGATGTTAACTGCCTACCTAGTCTATTGATTCCAGAGTTTGGCTTTAGCTTAATGCTAAGCTAACAACATAAAAATACACAGATATTTTGTTTTATTGAGACTGTGCGGGGCCTTGCACATGACATGGAGGGGAAAAAGTAAACTGAGAGCACATTTAAAAATGAATTCCCTAGATTTTCTCAGTTGTGCGAATGATTTTCTCGTTTACTCCATTGATTTATCAATTTGTGCGTAGAATGTACTAGTTTGATCCTTCGATTTCTTAATTTGTGCGCGCGGTTTTATAACTTCGGTCCCACTATTTACTAATTCATGTGCACAATTTACTTGTTAGTTCCCTCGATTTACTCATTTGTATGCAAGTTTTGATAGTTTGTCGATTCTCTAATCCATGTGCATGATTTACTAGTTAGATCCATCAATTTACTTATTTGCGGGCACAATTTAGTAGTCTGTTCCTATGATTTACTCATTCATGTGCACAATTTACTAGTTCAGTCCGTTGTCTATTTCTGTCTTTGTGGCATATGCAGGGCTCCACAATTTTATCATTTTTTTCTGCGTGGCATATGCAGGGCTCCGCAATATTGTTCTGTTTAAGATAATCTAAATTAATAATCAACCATATTCTCTCAGACTATACCCCTTGGTAAGAATTAATTGATTTATTTATACCAGAACTTTTTGCATTGCATTATGGAATTTCTGCAGTGCATTCTGGGATTGCTTTCTCTGTAAAGGATACCTTTCGTTTTCCTAGAGTTTGACTGGAATGAGGTACTTCAGCCAACAGCTCACTAGGTTTTGGAACAGAGTCCCTGTTTGTGTAGGTGTGAACAGGTTAGGTTGCTGAGATGACTGCAGGGGAGCACACAATCGGTAAATGGGAACAAATGTGTCTGAATGTTAATCCTTCTTGAGAGGCGAGCCGGGGTCGGGAAGAGTGTGACAAAGGATGAAGCGTCTGTCTCCATGGTAACCTGCAAGTTGTTCACGAAAAGTGCCCTCGGTCAATAAATGTTCATCACGGGATGTGCAGGAATGTGGGGGGGGGCGAGTTTTAATACGTTTTCTGGATAATTCCTAGCAGTGAAAACAAGCCATCAAAAACGTGAGGAAAACGGGAGACAATAGTTAAGACACCAAGAAGAAGAAGAAGAAGAAACAACAGGGAAGCCGGGAAGGGTCTGGCACAAGAACATGGTGATGAAAGGGAAATATGTCTGAGTTTATGTGTTGTCAGTGAAACAATATTTCCATCCTACAAAAGTTTATCCAAATATAAATTCCAACTCTAATATCATGTTTTGTATTTGAGTATGTAGTTGTGTTTGAAAAAGCTCGACTGGTAAAGTTTTAGGACTGCTCCAGTGTCCCGACAGATGCCAGCAGCTTGGCATTGTCCCTGGGGTTGCCCGCTGGGCATTTAGAGTCACTAGGCTGGGGTTCGTAGCGACGAGAGTTAGGCGGGTGTCTGTTGGGAGTGCCAGGTGGATGAGGCACCTGGCCATTCTTCTCGTCTGAAAAAAGTTGTTTAATTACGTCAAAGAAGTTACTCAATGGGCTGCCTAGGTACACAGAGAGGAAGAAAAGGAGAAAAGAGAGAAAGAGAGAACAAACAGAGAAATGAAAAAATGGTTTACACAAGGAGAAAATGATTGAGAGGGGAAAAGAGAGGAAGATGATAAAACTACGACTACCGGGAATTTTGAGAGCAGTTGTGGTTGATTATTTCTGTCCCCACTGGTTGTTTAAATCTGTATACTGTGAAACACAAAAGAAGATATTTTGAGAAATGTCTCGAAAATGGGGTTTTGTGTCAATACAATGGAACTCAATGGGGGCCAACGTTCTTCAAATATCTTCTCTTGTGTTCTGCAATAACCTCTTATTTTTGGGGTTAACCGTTTCTGTAAACGGATGGGTGCACTTTAATGTGAATGTGCCTTAAAGAACATGTGTTTTAGGGGTTTGTGTGCGAGCAAAGTCAGTGTTGTAAATGGTAAATTTAACAGAAGCTGCAGGAATCTTACCACACTTTACTGCTTGATGTCTGTTTACATGTGCGAAATACAAAAACATAGTTTAAACCGGTTAAATCTACTATAAATAAGTACTGTCGAGTGATTCGTTAATTTATTTTTCAGGATTATTAACTGGATGAGTGCATTTTGTCATCAGAGACGCTCTGTGCACTCTTCATCATGCCAAATAAAGTAAATGAGCAGGTTTTAATGAACAAGCGCAGAGCCAGATGTTTTCATCTTAGACAAGACCTAGAGGAGTTCTATTAAAGCCTTTAATGAATAACAACGTGTGCGCTTATTTTCAGATTTATTATGATAATAAACATAAAATACACATTCAAAAGTGTAGGGCCATTTAACAGAAATATTTATCATGATCATAAAGACCTTTCGATCTGAAGGCATGCTTAAACGTTTTAAATGAGTTTAATAGGAAAAAATAGAATTGGGCCAACATATAAATATTTTTAAAACACATGAGTAGTGTAAGACTAAATAATGAGAAAAGCAGTCATTAAATATCTTAGAATAGATGGAACCTCCTTATTTACATTAAAATATTACAGTTAGAACTTTTTTTGACCATATTTGTGCTACACAATTCATGGATACATTTCTCCTTTTCTGTTGTTATTCTATCAAATTAGTCATAAATATGGAAAAAGATTAATAAAGAATGAGTATAGTGCCTTTAAGCCTTTAGAACAGTAATGTATATAATATTAAAATAGAAATATGTATATATATATATATATAATTATTATAATATAATTAAATTAATAATTCCAGAATGTTTTTTTCTATGCACGCAAGCACACACGCACACACACGCAGACGCACACACACACACACACACACACACACACACACACACACAAACACACACACACGCAGACGCACACACACGCAGACGCACACACACACACACACACACACACACACACACAAACACAAAACCATAAACTTTTCAGTATTAAATGAGTAATTGAGGTGTTTGTTTAAGCACGAGTGAGTATCGTGACTTAACAGAGTATGTGTCATTATGTAGTGCTGTCGAGTTCACTCAGTTGGTCACACAACACTGAATGATCGCAGTGAATGTGATGTGTGTGTAAATAACATACAAGAAGAAACAGAGAGAGACGGCTGGAGAGAGAGAGAGAGAGAGAGACAGAGAGATATTTCTATTATATTGAGATGATCTGTGATGTCTTTTTGTAACCAAACACACCTCTCATTATTAAATCTTGTCTAATAAAAGATGCTTTTATAAACTAACGGTTTTAGCATAGGTACATTAATACATATGATTTTTTTCCCCCAAAAAAATCCTGAGGCTAGACACTTGACATTTCAAGCTTTCAGATAAAAATATGAAATACATTTTATTTTTGATGTGGTCTAAGAGGCTTGGATCTGATTGTACATAAACTGACGGAGCTAATTCATCATTCAAAGACTAACATTAACCTTTACACATTTAAATTGTTATATTTATGAAGTCATTCATTCAGGTAAACTGTCCTCTGCAGGTATAGAGCTTTAAAAGAAGCTTCTTTTTGTCAAACTGGTAGAAGGAAACAGTCAACTTTGTCATTGCCATTAATGTAGTATGTTATTACCTAACATTCAAAACCTTGAACCTTCAGTTATATCCACTGTGAATGAGATGATGTTGTTCATCTATCACAGCAGTAGAGGGCGCTGTTATCAAAGAGATGGTTGGGACATGGTCAAACAGTATCTTATACGAGGTTGAGAGACTGTGTTCTCTTTGCGTTTTCACTTAAGATTTGTGTTTGTTCGATTTGATTAACAAACCACATGATCAAGTTATTGATACTAAAAACTATTTATACTAGAATATGAATACAGAAATACATTTCCTAAATAAATGTACAATAAATCTCCTAAAACGTCATCCTGCTACACTGAAGGTCAATAAAATGTAAAAGCCAGTTCACAACAAGAGCGAGAACTAGAAAGATAACTATAGCAAAACTAATTTAGCGTCCACGCACTACGTACAATACTGTTACGTTTATTCTAAACTTGTGAGCTGTACATTACAAACACGCAATAGATGTCAAAGTTTGTTTGTCAGTTTATTTCAATGGTCATTTTGTTGTTTCTTTATTGTTATAGTCGTGATGTGAATCCTCTTAATTTTGAAAGCAATTTTGAAAACTTTATACATTTGAATTGAACAGGCCCTAACAGCTATTCCTACCAAATAAAGACGTTTCTATTACCAGCTCAGATTCATCGATCAACAAAAATAAAGTTGAAGCTAAAACAACAACATTGGGACAAGTTTCATTGCTAGTGTCATTTCAGGAATGGGAGCAGAGGAGCGACTGAAGAGAATCTGTGTGAATCTCTTCGGAGGTTTGAGTCAGTGTGAGTTTGATTCAGGGCGGGATTGTGTGGAATTGTGGAGAAAATTGTGATGTCGTGTAGTGATGTGATGCAGGGGGTCATGCGTTATGGAAATGGGGTGTAAACAGGCACATGAAGGGGATGGGGGGTCAGGGTGGGTTCAGGGGGTTAGGGTGGGTTCAGGGGGGATTAGGGTGGCAGTACTCACCTGACAGCTGTTGGACACCCGGCTGATCATTTGTGCTTAACAACTGCGACTGAATAGTCTCCACCACCCGCTTAAATCGCCGGCTTGGACCTGAGATGAAACATGACATGCAGACAGCGTCATCATTTGCTGTATATGACAGTCAGTATGAAAGTAAGTTTTCTCATACATAAAATTTCCTCTCCTTTTTTTAACTGTGTATATGACAATACTTAGAAAAAAATCTATTAAAGTTTTCTTAATTTTAGATGTTTTTTTTACCTAATTTCAATCTTCTACTGCACTCTTCAGTCTTTAATTTAAGCTTTTTTTATTGTATATTTTAGTAGGTTTTCTTACATAAACAATTTCTTCACATTTAAATGTTATTTACATTAGTTACAGACCTGTTTGCAAACAGTTTCATTGCAAAAAGTAAATCACATCAATTGAAACAAGCCAACTATTAGACAACAAAATAGAAGTTTTCTGAAAAAATCTTGCGTGAGAACCAAATCGATAAAAGCTAAAAGCCAATATAGACAGACGACAAAGGTCAAGCATGTTGTTAACAATGCCAAGTGTCAATTTTCAAGGAACTCTTTTAAAATGCACCTTGACCGCTCTGTTTTGTAGGACTGATTGGATAAATGCATCTGCAAATACAAACTTGTGGTAGCTCGAGTCATTTTAAGAATCTGTCATGAATTCACAAGTCGTTTTTATCTCAACGTGATGGACGCCAACATTATTTAACACCCTTTACATTACGTTAAAGTCCAGATTAAGTGGATAAGAGCTGCTGTTGAGAGGCGTAATGGATATAAATGGGAGAAAATAAGGCGGAATGATGCATTAGCCGACTTCATAATGTCTTTAAGATGTTCTATTTATCTCACGTTGTTGTTGGGTATTTTACTGATGGGATAATCAGTGTGTTTAAGAGGCTATTTGGCTAAAACAAATATCTTGGGAGCGAGTGGGTTGTCTGAGAACGTCTGAGAATGTTTTTGAGGATTGTTCCCTAGAGAACAGAGAGAAGAACAGCTTCATGTAGAGCAAAGTGACCGCTTTCTTACATAAAAACTACCTTCCGCTTCCGCCTCTTTGCATTCTTTTTAATTCATTACATATTATGTACGTGATCGATGGGCTTTGTTGACTGGCTCTTAAAATACAGTGATGTAACAACAGGGCTTGCGTTTACCTGAGAGCAAAGTGAAGGTGACTGAATAAATGCCGTTCTCCTTTGTGGCCGCTGTGCTCTCCGTGTAGGTGATGTCCACCTGGAATTTAACAGGCTTCTGGAAGACGGTGGGACCGGCGGTGGATTTGTACTCGGCCCGAAAACTCGTCTGAGAGACGACGCTGTGACTGAGGCTGGGAATCTGAAGAAAGAGGAAAGGGTTTGATTCACACCATGCACCTTAGAATCAAACCGTGACACTTATTTTTTCAATAAAACCAGATAGCACAAGAATGTAAAGGTGCAATGTGTGATATTAATGAGGATCAATTGACAGAAATACAATATAATATACATAACTATGTCTTCAGTGGTGTATAAAGACCTTACATAATGAACTTTCCTTTATTATCTTACATTGAGCTATTACAATTATATACGTTATCTCTTATCGTTAAAGAAGCGAAAACCACTTTGCTCTGTGTAAGGTGGCATAGTGCTTCGAGAGGGAGTGGTAAGCTGTGGACCGAAACGGGTTTGCAATTCACAACCTCACCACTAGATGCCACTACATTTCACATACAGGACTTTTAACTCATTAGGATAACTTCTTCCAAAAACAAAAATGTTGTCATCATGTATTCACCCTATCATTTAAAACGTGTATATGACTCTTAGGATTCCATGGGGCGGTTTCCAAGGCAGGGATTAGCTTAAACTAGGCTTAAACTAAATTAAGATATTTAAATTTTCTTAAAAACATACTTTACAAAAAAACATTATTGTGTGCATTAATATCACTGATGTATTTTAAAATATGTCGGTGAAAGTTGTTTCCCAGCGAGACACTTCTAACATTTAGGTTAGTCTGGGACTAGTTTTAAACCCTGTCAGAGAAACCGCCCCCATATGTTGAAGATATTTTGAGAAATGTCCCCGTGGTTTTGTCTTCATACTATAATAGTCAATGGGGTCCAGTGTTGTTGGGTTAACGACATTCTTCATAAATATCTTCTTTTGTGCACCTCAGAAAAAAATAAAGGTTTGAAATGACATTTGATGAATAAATGATGAATTCTCTTTTTGGATTGAAACACACTTTTAAAAAATCCTGTGACTCTGACGCACTATGTATGAAATAGTCTCATTAAAAAGCCACATTACATGTGTACGATCTGATTCAAAACACTTTTGAGTAATAGAAAGCGAGGAACCCATTTCTATCCACTTGAAGATCTTAACAGCACACCGACTTTTCCCAGCCGAACAAATCTCTCCAGGCACAACATCTATATGCTAATGATCCGTGCCCTAGGTTGATTTTCCATTGACCTCTAATGAACGTGTCAGCTGCGGCGGGGTGCGGAAACATCGCCGGCATGTTACAGAATTGAAACACAAATCAAAAAGGTGTTTGCAAACACAGCGATAGTGAAAGTCTTTCAATCCAATAAGAGCGGGGAAAGCATAGCAGCGTATATTGAAATATTCATAACTCCCATTTACGAAACGAGACAACACAGCGGCTGCTTACCGAAAGAAAGGCGTGGACGATGTCGGCTTTTATGGAGCTCAGCGGTTTGTCCTTTATGACCACAAAGATCTGCTCCTCTTTCTCAAGGTTGATGAAGTTGCCGAACCAGGATTTTTTGGCAAGCCTGTAGAAAGAGTGATTTTGAACTTTTTGTGAAGTCATTAGGGGACACGAGAGTCTTCATCCCAGCCTGGAATAAGATTAATCATATGGTGCTTATGCAAAATAAATTGATATTGAATAATTCATAATAGAGGAGATGAGAAGGAACGGCAAACCGTGGAGCGTACAGTATATGTTCGCCATAAATGAATACAATGAACTTTGCCGCAGGTCATCCTGATGTAGCGTTTGGATGGTGGTAAAAAGTCTAATTAAATCATACAGGAACTTTCAAGACGTTCTTGTCTCAAAGCTACAAAAACATTTAGGAAAAGTTCTCATTCAGAAACAGTTCTGTCTTTTGTGACTTTCCATTACTATTCATTTTATGCGGCAGTTTGTGAAGATCTAGTGTGACTACTACAAACTACACATTATGACTTTGTTTACATTTTATTACACATTTGTATTATTTAGTATACATTACTTATTTCTATACATATCCTATATGTTTATAGTATACTGCTTATGTTACTTTATTGTCTATCACTTAATTGTAAACCAATCGTACTTTTTAGTATATTTATAGTCTTTTCTATCGTCAGTGGAGAATCATTGCAGAAAGGTTTTGGTTTACATTACAGTAAATGATTTTGACGTTGTCATACTGTACATCTTGTCATACAAATTTTTCGCCTACTGTATAGTAAATCACTATAAGGGTTGTACCCCGGGTGCCTTAGTTAAACAAACTTTGGGATAGTTTGCCCAGAAATAAAATAATATTTTGCAATATTTTTTTTCTAATGCCATTCCAAAGTTTTGGAAAACCTTTTTTGAAAAACCATCACCAAAATAACCATGTTCACCTTCAAATATGGCGACACATTGATAGCTTACTGTAAAATCTCATTGGTTCTCGTTCGTCGAGGGACTAGTTGTGATTTCAATTTTTTCACAAAACCGATGAGAATGAAAGAGATTTTAAGTTACCAACCTGTCACCATATTTGCATATTTACTGAATATGATGTAACAATTTTTTAAAATATGATAAACATATTAAATGCTTTCTCTCACACACCTTTAATTTATTTTATGAAGACATTTTATTAACTGGAGGCAATTGGATTATTCTGTTGGATGGATATTTTTATATATAGACGTTTCGTCAGACTCATACGTCTGGCCCGAAGTTAACTTCCGTTATGTGTTTGGTTATAATATAATTAAAAAATATATTTAATTAATGTTTATATTCACTTACTATATTATGTTACTAATATTAAACTACTCAACAGGTCTGGAAGTCAATTTTGAGCCACAAACCATGTTGTTGCCGCTCAAAAAGTCTATATTATAATAAAATAGTCTCCACATATCCTCTGGGTAAATTATAAGATCATTTTCATGTTTGGGAGAATTATTTGAGCAAAGCATCTCTCAGGATCACAAATCTAAATCCACTTCAAACTAACAGTTGTAATTTTACCTCTGCCAAGTCACAGTTCATCTAAACGTCAACCTAGTTCTGTGAAGCTTCAATTGGCTATTGTTGTGTATCAACAAATCCCAGTGACTCAAAACTTCGCCTTCAGACACTGATATATAGCAAATGATGAGAAGGAATAGCGAAGAACGGCGTGACTTATCCAGCTGGCGCAGATAGCGAGAGCGAGGGGGGATAAGTTATGAACAACAAAATAGAAAACAAAAGAGTGGCGGATGAAGCATGGCTCGGTGTGGGAGAGGAAGTTTCTGACTCTTGTCTGCTGAGACCGCCTCAGCGAGAAAAACATTTTACACAGTTTCCATTAGAGTGGAAGAAACAGAACGTTTGAACAGACAGAGACATAAGTCACAACGATTTCTGATGTGCTAAGGCTGCTTTACATCAGCTTTGTGGTTGGGTACGTATTGTTCAAAGCCTGTAAGTCCTATTTGTCACAGGATGGTGTTTCACGGCTACAATTTGTTGTGTTTCCAGCATGAATTTGACTTAATGGAGAGCCGGAAAAGCACTTTGTGCTCCGAATTTTTGTTTTGGAGAATAAAAGTCCCAATAGTTGACTAAAACATGGCAGAAATCGACCCTTCCACAGACCATTTGACTTAAAATTGTTGTTGTAATATTTTCATTGGGACTAGCAGTCTCATTTTAGGTGCTTTAGAATTTATACATTTACACATTTGCAATTTGTTAAATAAAACAATGGTTCATATTTAGGCATGTTACAAAACAAACATTTCTATGTGCTGTTTCATGAACATCTTTGAGTATATTGTGCACAGTTTGCTGAAAAGCCTGTAATAGGCTGCTCAAAAGCAGGTTTCTTTGTGACAACTTACCCCAATTGTGCAATACATTGGGGCAAATTGTCACTGTGTGTGTTTATATAACAATTCAACCTTTCAATTGTCAAATAAAGGTTTAGCATGTCCTTGCTGATACATGCCAATAAAAAAGTTAGCACTAAGGGGACATTTTAGGGTTAAAGAGTACCATGTATAGAGTATAAAAGTCATTATGTCCCAATAAAACACAAGATGTATGTGTGTGTACTCACTCTGGGGAAGACTCTGGCGTCAGGCTGGACATTTCCTCTTGAGTGGGAACTGTTCGGAATGAAAGAGAGGTGTAAATGTTTAACTTTTCTCATATTCAAGGGCGGTGATATTTTCCTATATTTCCTTCATTTAGGAATTCTGTCACCCTACCTTGCATTTTCCTGCGGTGAAAGCGCGGCGAGCCCAGAAAGCTGTTCCTGATGGAGTTGAGGCGTGTCTTCCAGGGCATTCCACCGATGGAGGGACTGGGCGGTGGCGTCGGGTTGGGCGTCCCGGCCGGGCTGTCCTTAGGCGTGTGGACGGGTGTTCCTTTGGGGGTGGGGATAGGACTGCCTCTTGGAGAAGGGTGGGGGGTCACCTGTATGGTGGGGATAGATTTGGTGGTTTGGTCAGAGCCGGGTAAAGGGTGGAAGTGGTGTAGACGGATGGGCGACAGAGATACGATAGGCTTGAAGGGAGCCGAAAACTGAGGGGGGGTGTTTGAGGCAGGGTTAGCCCGCCATACCAGTGGGCTCCAGGGTATACTGGGTGGATGAGGCTTACATGGACTTGAAGGTTCCGACTTGGCCTTGGAAACAGGTTCGGGCTCGGTCTGAGGTAGCGGGTTGGATCGAGTGGATTGTAAGGGTTTGTCAATGGGTTTGGATGGGAGGGAAAGGGTCTTTGGGCAGGGAAGGAGAGACTCAGATATAGGGATTGGTGTTAATGAGTTAGGAGTTTGGGATTTTGAACCGCTCTTATTTGAGTTAGGTGTCATTGAGTTAGGAGTTGGGTTTTTTGTCCCGCTCTGACTTAAATTTGGTGTTAATGAGTTAGGAGTTGGGTTTTTTGTCCCACTCTGATTTGAATTTGGAGATAAAGAGTTAGTAGCTGCGTTTTTTGTCCCGCTTTGATTTAAATTTGGTGTTAAGGAGTCGGTGATGCTAGAACTGGGGGACAAGAGCAACTCTGTGAACTTAGGCGGGACGCAAAACTTTCGAACAGGCTTTGGGGAGGCAGGAACCAGAGAAGTACGTAGGAATGGCACAAAGCATTATGGGTAAATCACATCAAGTAAGGAAAGGAAACATTTAAGGAGAAAGAAAATGTGCAAAAATGCGCAGTTAGCCAAGATAAGTGAGCTGAGGATGCAAGAAGCAATAAAGAAGTCTTTTCACATGCACGACTAATGATGGGAAAATAAATTCAACGCAGTAAGATGAGCAACTATGGGTATCAAATGAAGAGACTGAATATCTAAACGTCACAAACACCAATTTGCTAATCACTTCAAACGTGAATCTTTTTTCACAGCTGGAATCTGAAGCTTCACAAACAAATTCACAAACGTAACAAGCAATCCTTAATTTACATCCAACATGAACCCAAATCTTTGGTTTCTTTTGCAAAAGGTCTCTTGTGGTGTACAGAATGTCTGAAATCTGAGGAAAAAGGTAAACTTCTAAATTAATTTCCTGCGTAAATCGTTTCTATACATTGTCACGCTTTAAGGAAAGGTCTCTGTAATCCGTGAGCCGCTTTAAACAAGTCAAGTGCGAAGTTTAGCCCGGAGCTTCTGTGTTAATCAAAGCTGTGGGATTTTCCGCAGACTTCCCTGAGCTGGGATTTCTGAGGAGAACGGAAGATAGGATTTCAGAGTATATCTTCATAAAACAAGAACTTCTTTCTTCTCCAACCTGCTTTCTATTTTGGACAAAACTTTATGAAGAAACAGAGTAACAATGATGGTTTGGTCACATTTTTGGTAATCATCAGTTTGTAAAGAGGTTTCATGGAACGCACACGCCTGGCCTGATGTTAACTTCCGGTCTGTGTTTGGTTTTGATATGACAAATTATTTAATATCTAATTTATATAAATATCTTATTGTATATTAATTTTATTAAATTACAATTATTCAACAGTTATTGATTCTTTGCTTAATGTTTATGTTGTTCCCGCTAAATCAGTCTATAACAGCACAATCGAGCATGGCAAATATTTTAAAGCATTGCATTAATAGATAAATGTATCCTCACTATAGCAATTTTCATGACTGTTTGTTTTTCATGCTCAATTTTACATTTCCCTGACATTACAGGTTTACCATGACTGTGGGAAAACCGTATTTCTGTCCCATCAGCCACATCACTGACCACAATAAAAAAATCAATCATATAGATTTTCTGTTAAATGGTCTACCCTTAAAAAGACTGAGAAAAAACATGCTTTCCTTCCTCAACAGGTATTGTTTAACACTGGTGAAAAACCTGATAAAAAAAACATGTCATAGCACTTCTTGCATTGATCGATTTATTTTTTCCTCTAAGTTGGTAAGGATGAAAGCATCTGCTAAATGGCTAAATATAGACGATACATTCGTAGATTACCCAGATAATTCTCCTTTTGGAAATGATCCGAATCATCATGCTTGTACTGTACGTGATGTGTAAAATGTTTTCTGTGAGTGTTTGATGGTTGCCGTGGAGGTTAGGGAGCAGAAGAGTGCTGATTGGTGGACAGAGAGTAGCAGACGTTCAGGGGGCGGAGCTTACTCACCCGTGGGCTGCTGAGGGGGCTGGTGGAGAGACCAGAGGACGCGCCGCTGATGGACCGTGACCTGTACAGACACAGATCATAAAACACACACAGTCAGATCCTGCTTACAGCCGAAAGTGGAAACAACAAGAGAGATCTGAAGGCGATGTGAGTGTTGATGTTTAAGAACACGATCCACTCGATTGTGAAGGTGATCAAAAAAAGCCTAGATGAATGCTTCCAAAAACCTGATGAATATATAATTTAAGAAAAGGTATGTGGAAAAGTGAGTCCTGTAAGGTTACACACAATTCAATTGTATTTCTACAGGTGTAGCTCTTGACATACATTTTGCATTGGTGCAAAGAAACCTAACAGAAAATACATTGTGGAACAAGAGTCAAGAAAAAAAGTTTAGAAATGAGAGAAAAAATAAATGAGAGAAAACAGAAAATGCACATGGAAATGTACAATAATACCATAAGATACATTTGCATTATTAATTGTAAAAAGAATCGTGTAGGATGTGAAAATATGTGTCTTAATGCATTTACTGTATATAGTGGATGGATATAAGAGACAAGTATAAAAAAAGCTGCCGGACATCTGAATTTAAAGAAATTAATTTGTTTGAAAAATAAGAGTACTACAGCTTTGAAAAAAAAAAAGGAAACATGTTGAATCAGGGTTGGAAATAAACTCCTTTTGTAATACAAGTATTTTCATTTAATACGTACATTGTTTTCTCTTTAGGAAAAACACACTAAATATCGCTATATGTAAATCTTCATCTAAAAAGAACTCTGTTGTACGTCTAAACTGATGTAGATTTATGGGATGTTTGGCTTTTTATTGTAAAAAGCTGCAGGTGTTTATGACAACAGATGTCCTCACAGATACAAATCGAACATTTCAATCATGTCCAAGAAAGCAGCAAGTGTACATTATGAGCTCTCAATCTGTCTTCATTAGATGAGATGTTGGCCACCCAACATCATTGACAACAGCTGCTCTTTATCCTTTTTATTCCAACATTATTCCATCTTTCATGACATGATTGTCTAACAAAAAAAAAGGTGGTACCAGATGAGGAGAGCTTGCTTCTTTGATACACAATGGGGTTAAAAGGCATAAAGCCCTGGTTATACTCGATGCATTCGCTAGTTCGCCTGGGTGCGCGCGCCAAATATGACGTCATCGCGGTGTTCGCGGACTTCGCTTTGGGTGAGTGCGAGTTTCTCATTTTTTGTGACTCGAGCAAACAGTTCGCCTGGCGCCGCAGTCAACATGAACAGCTTTGAAGAGATTGTGGCTGAACAGGTACGTATGTGCAGACATCTTTTATGATCAATGTGTCTGTTTTATATTGTTTTATATTGTATTCAGAATAAAACAATATTTATCAACGTTGCTCTTTTGAACTGTTCTTATATCTTCTCATTTTATATAACATAAAGACATCCAATGGGTTAATCTATGGCAATGTACATTTAGCAGTCCCTAACCAACAATATGTAGAAATGTGTCTGCATTATGCACAGAAATCAAAGAGTGAACAAAAATTTTGATCAAAAAAATTAATTAAATCAACAAACAATAGTTTGAAATGCATTTCCCAGTCCATCAAACGCATCTGCTTCACAAGAGCGATGTATTATACATCTCCATGCTTTTTGGCATGCAGTGGGAGAGACATTCCATCTTCTTTTTAGACCTTTTTCTGATAATAGCAACAACACAAAATCTCATACGTTTCCTTGTCGAGCAGCTGCTCGCAAGACGCCATTCTGAATGATCTGACGTAATTCCGGTAAAATTCCTACTTTTCTTCTACATCCTGCGGATTTACAGGTGATTTCGTTTGTGCGCCCCCTGTCGGTTCAAAGAATATCTCAACGGCGAACGCGTCAAGTATAAACGTCTCGTCCGTTTGGGGAGTTGCGCGCGCGGTCAGCGGAGGCTCGCGAAGCGGAGCCAGGCTCGTCTATAAACAAGGCTTAAGACCACTCATGAAAATGCCTACATATGACACTGCTAAGTTTAATACTAACATTTGGTTACAAATTACTACCAGCATAACAATTTTGGTCAAATTCATATTTCAGAATGTTGTAATTGGTTTAGCTTTTATTTCCATGTTCATTTTTTTTTTATTTGATTATTTATTTACCGTATATTTTAGTTATTTACAATAAAAATAATTATAATTATTTATAACGTGATTAATTAAAATAATTAATTATATATACTGTATGTAAAGTATGTTTGTATGTATTCAGTTTTAGTTTGGATTTTTATACCCTAGCAGTTTAGTGTCTCAACCTAAGTTTATTTCACTGTATTGCAAAAACAGCTTTTCTCATTCTTTCAAATAATATTTAGGATAATTTTTCATTTGATTTCAAATAACAAAATATTTTGATGGTTTTATTTAACAATAATAAACACGTTTTAACTTTTTTTATGAGGAATCCGGAATTTAAACCTCACTATGGTACAGAAATTCACATTTTGTTTGATTGACAGTACATGATATTTCAAATTTCTTCGAAGTATGACACATAAAAACATGTATTGTCTATTCTGTAAACATAAAACTGGCCCCTCTTTCCGAGCCTTAAAGCACTCAGCACAACACCAAGAACACAGAAGGTTTGTGCCCACGCCTCTAAATCTCTTATTGATTCACAGAGCTTATAATAAGAGACCAACAGATAACAGTTATGATGAAATGAATATCTCTATTTATATCACCTGAAGCCTGTACGCATCATTCTGTGTGTGGGTGTCTGGACTATTGAGACAGCTGTGATGACTGTCGAACGGGCAGACCGAACCCAGCTGAGGCTTTAATACCTCATCCTTTATTCGAGAGTCGTGTAGGAGTGAACGAAGAAAGAAGCAGATGTGTGGACATTTCTCTTTGTTAATTTGGGGGAAATCTGAGTGAGATGGATTTAAACAGGACCTCGGTGTACTTTCCTATACATTTAGAAGAGCCTATTGACCAGAGATTTGGATGCGTATGTGAATTCTCCAGAATCCAAACCCATGACCTTGGAGTTGCTAAAGTCTTACAAGATAAGCTACAGTAAAGTCATTATTATTATAAAATGAAAGCAGTTATATTAGTCACATTCTGTGCAAATCTGGAGAGCTTTCTGCGGTTGGATAGTCAAGATAAAATACTTAAGTTAGGTTGTGGTGTCATGTGGTGTAATGTGCCACATCTGAAACAGATCCACCCTGTGACTCATTTTTTTATAATTATGAATGCAGGATTTATGAGCTCATATAACGGAAAGACTACATGAAATGTCTAAACTTCTTAAAATTATTTGATCACATTTCATGGATCATGAATACCGCAGGAACACACATTATACGCATGTTTATGTATGTATATTGTAATAACGTTAGGCTGAATTCTTGACGTTGCAGACTCAATGTGGAGTCCATGTGTAGTGTATCTATAGCTCATTCACCGACAACAGTGTGTGAAAATGTATACGAATGTTTACGAATAGATGACTTATATTAAGGTGTTGAAAAAAGTTTTTGGTTAGGTGTCGTTATTAATATCATAACCCCTGTGATTTTAAGTGCTGGTCTGGAGTCATTTGAGATGTTTCTGAGAGGGTACATTGGCACAGAGGGCTGTTCTGGAGTCAGTGTAGGGTTTTGTGGGATTAAAGAGGGTTTTGAGAACGATCTAGAGTGCTTGTGAGGATTTTAAGAGTGGACCAAAGAACGGAATAGCATTAAAACTAATGCTTATAAAACCTAACGTTTAACAGGACTAGTTGGGCAGAACAAAGCCGGCTAAGACAGAGAGTGAACCACACTGGAATCATACAACCAGGTGTGCTTTAAATGAGGAAGGAAAAGAAAATATATAATGTAACATTTACAATGTAACAATTATTTACAATATAACGTAGTCGGTGGTGTGGTGGACTGGGTTCTGACATGTTGCCCAAAATATTCTGTGGGATCCTGGATCCTGTATCCCTCTCTCTCTACACTTTACTGTACAAAAAACTATAAAAACGCCTCACAAGGCAAATTACATATTAAAATGAATTATTTAATAAGTTAATAATGTAATGTATAATTGAATAAACATTTGTGATTTTGATTTTTAAAATGTTATTTGGTTAATTACACTGTTCTCTCCAACCATAATCAAATTAGTATATTTCATAAATATTTATGAATGCAAAAAGTAATACGATAAATATTAGATCTTAACATTGCTTCCAAAGTAAAACGTTTATAGGATGATTTTTCTTTTCTTTACATATTTACTACTTAACACTCCTTTGACATAAAGATCTCACTTTCAAAAATGTTTCTGCACGGATCTCTCTTTAAAGATCTCATGCTCCTTCAAACTTGAAAATTGATGCAGATGTAACAAGAACCGCATAAAAAACTCATATGACAAAAAGCACTCTTGAGTAAGCAGAAAACTGTGATACAAATAAGGTTTGACGAAGCGAATGTTACTGCATCTATAAATACAGCTACTACTGAATCTATACATTAGTATATAATATAGTAGATACTCTGTATCTAAGTCTGTGCTCATCTGTATCTAAGCACAAATAAGGGTGCAGAGAGCTTTCCTGTTACTATATGGAGCTTGCATTTTTTTAAATGCAAATTTATCTTTTTATGTGATGTAGAATCTGACATGTTTACTGTTGCATAGATTAAACCCAGTTGTTAAAGAAACAGCAATACTAGTATTTGTTTCACATAGTTGTGTTCTTACAGTATCTAGACAGTCAACCAATAGATTCCCATTTCTTCAGGCATACAGTTGTTGAAAGTCAATCATTTTGGCTATATGGTCTTCTTGAGATCCTCAGGTGGAATCTCCAGATGTCAGTCTCGGGTCATCTCCAGTCAATTCCCCATTTCAATCCCGCTATCAGAAGGCCGTTCAAGCGGGTATGAAAAGGGTGTAATGAAATTGGCTTTTGAAATGAATTGGAGAAACGAGACCCGCTGTTATGAGGTGAAAGGGTGAGGGTTCATAGTTTGTATGGAAAAATAGAGGTGAAATAAGATAGTGAGAGGCAAATAAATATATATGCTGCTCATTTTTAGTCTACCTGGAGGGCTTCAACTTTGAGATGCTTTGACACTGGAATATGAAGAAGTCAAAGGTTTTAATATCATGATAAACATCTGTGGGTTCCAACGGATTGTATGGAGGATCAAAGATATAGAAAGTGACCATTTGCCTAAACATCTTCTGATCAGTATATTGAAATTGGTATTTTCCAGTGGTTTAGGAGCTGTTTCTGGTAGACATACAAAATATGTATTTACAGTCTGGGAAATGTCTGGACCATACTTTACCTTAAACCAAAATGAAAATGCATTTATAAAATTGTACAGTAATTGATATTTTTATTTATTCATTTAATGCCATTTATTTCGACTTTTCAATTACGTTTGAAATATTTTCTCTAAAAGTCTTCTATAGATTAACTTGATTTGTGATACTGCATTATTTCCCAATACTGTCAGATTTGCTCAATACCCAATTTACCATTATCAATGCAGCATTTTCATTTAATTTAATTTAATTTTGTATTCTTTGATATTAATTATGTTTTGCATACTAGTTGGAATTCAAAGTGATAGGATAGTTCTCCCAAAAATTCCTTTATAAATGTAAAACTAAATTCCTTCATAATTTACTCACTCTGATGTCTCGTCATCACCTGTTTGACTTAGTTTCAAATAAAGAACACAAAAGAAGATATTTGGAAGAATGTTGGTAACCAAGCAAAATTGAACCCCATTGACTTTCCCTGAATGAACCATTCCTAAAAATATTCTCTTGTGTTTCACAGAAGAGTTATATGGTCGCTGTCCAACTGAAACCCTGTATGTCCAAATTTGCTGTTTTTCAGGTAATGATAAAATACTCTATTGCCAAAGTTGACGTTTTTTACATTTTACATTGAAAAATGGTGACTAATAATAATGATTTTTAGCAAAAATATCACAAGATTTGGAGATACAAGGTTCAGAAGCTCAGCAGCCATATACAGGTTTTAAACTGAAGGTGAATTAACAAGGAGAAAATCTATTTACCCTGTTTGACAAATCATTCTGTCAACATTTTATTGAGGACAGTCCAAGAACCTCCAATGTGGTTCAGGTCATTTGAAGGTTCAGTGAGAAAAAGCATCTGTGCATCTTGGGACTTCACCTCTGTGGGACATCTTACTGATCTGGGAGAGTCAGTCTATCTTTCCCTTTTTCTCTGCGGGGTTGTCTGGGATATCAAGGCTTTTACTGAACACACTTTTAATGCAGCGGGTGGTAAAGTTGAACAGTCAGTACCTCAATACAACAACAATATTGGACTCCTGCCGACAGGCTACAAAGAATAAAAGACAACATCGTGCTTTTCTACTTTCTCACGGGTGTTTCTCTGGATACCTGCGTTGAGGTAGCCGCCGCGGGCAGAACGGTAAAGTTTGAAGGTTTAGTGTGAACTCCCTGCCTACGGCTTTTGTATTAAAAAGTTTTTCATTACCATGTTTTATATTTAGATAGCTTTCTCGGGAGATTACCGAAGCCCAAAATCCACAGTGTCACAGGCAAAATAAAACAGAAAAGATAAAATAGAAATGTGGACACTTTTTTGCCTAACAGCGTAAGTTTCAACCAATATCAAAGACTTTTGCCAGAGGGGCCGTAAAAAGTTCCCGAACTATGCAGGAGATGTGAATCTCAGAGGAAAGTCTGGGTCCCTCAAATGAATGCGCAAAGCAACCGAAACTGCTTTGATTTCGGACAATTTTGAGTTTTGAAAATTCGTTTGAGTATTGAGTAATACAAGAAACAGGTGAGAAAATCCAGAGTGACGAATGATGATTTAAAAATATGCGAAAAACTGCTAAAAGATAGTTATACGGACAGATTAAGTGAGATATCAAATTCATATTAGAAGACTTGGGTACAGTAAAGCATTTCTGTATCAAATGTTCCTTCCCAACTTTTTATCATCTAATTTATGTAATGAAAAATCAGTGTTTAATAGATTTCTAAGCTATTGTTTTATTCACCTCTGTCCATGTTGTGTCATATCGATGGCTCTCCGCGCAGGCACGGGTGAACCTCCATCGGTAACGCTCAGCACCTCCATGGATTTCCTCTCCGGCCTCCTCTTGCCGTGTCTGTTCAACATGGGTGAATCCACACGCTTCCGTGGCGGATCTACACAAGATTTAAATACACACAGATTCACACCATCGGCTGTGTTCATCATCGATACAAAGCAATGATCTGGAAAGCTGCATGAGCACCAGCGACTGCTGCAGTTAATGTGTTTTGTTAAGCACTGGCATTTGGGCATTTACTTGAGCACCATTTGCATTGACTGATGAATGAATGAACGATGAATCTGTAAGAGACATTTTTAATATAGAATTCAGGAGTTAAACATTTCAATTTTTGTAATTAAGTTTAAAAATGATACAATGCACACAAAACTCATGACATTAAGAATAAAGAGGAACATTTAAAAGTTTGTTGAGATGATTTCAATAAAGAAGATACTGAACAGATTCCCTTTGAAGTTTTGACAGATTTGCTGTATTGGTCGAGAGTGTTGCCTAATCTTTAGAATCTTTAGGAATAGTTCACCTTAAAATGAAAATTCATTCAGTAATAATTGTCGTTTTTCATATTAAAACTCTATGAAAGTCCTTCTCTGCAGAAAACAAAAGAAGTTATTTTGTTAAAATGTCGGTAACAGAAAACTGTTGGTCCACATTGAC
>CM017894.1:8505583-8567181 GCA_008369825.1 Triplophysa tibetana
CTCATGAGAATCTGCAAACAAACAACATGTGCTTAGAAAATAACAAAATTCACTTATCTTATCATTTGCAGAAGCTTTTATCCAACGTGTTTTGTACTCAAATTCACAGAAATAATACAACATATCTTCACACAACCATCTTCTCGCATCCAAACCAAGCTTTTGCCCTTCAAATCAAACTTCTCTAGTAATTAGTGTTAGGTTGTGATCTCAGGATACACCTTGGGAGATGTAGAGACAGAGCTCATGAGATGATTCATTAAGAATGCATTGAGAAATCTCATTAGAGACCGCAAACACACAGAGAAAATGAGTCTGACAGATAAAGGAACATCTCAGCTCCACCCTAACAGCTGCATGTACTCACACACCCAACCCTTGGGTTGTCATGGTCACAGTGTGTTTCAATGCCTCACAGGGTAGTAGTCATCTAAACCTAATAAAAAACTGCAACTTCAATTTAGTTAATCTAGCTTCCGCTTTTAATGGTAGATGAATTGGACTTCAATGTTTTCTGACTAAAGAAAGTCTAGGATTTTCTCACACAATTACACACAACTCTGCACACAAAACAAGCCACTTCGCGAAATCTAAACAATCTTCCGGTTTCAGTTCATATTCATATTTTGAATCTTACATAATTCAATTTTAGGAATATTTGTTTAAAGAACTCATATTTCGCAAATATGCGTTTTCTGTGTCTTTGGTGTGTTTTAAGTTGCCCATGCATGTATTGGACACCTAAAATTGCAAAAATGAAACAAAGATGCATTCTATCTAAAAAATATTGCTCACACAGACCTGCCTGAAATGCCTCATGTAACCACACACCCCCACAAATGCATGTCGTTTCGTGGTATGACTTAACCAAGACCGCCCAAATGTAAACGCAAGTTAGGTGGCCGTACTTATAAATCATTGTATCGTCGTTGCCACAGCCATTCGGTGGAGACGCTGTGTGTTTCGTTGCGAATAGAAAGCCTCTATGTTTGCCCTTCCAAAAGATGAGACAACTAAAATTAATGGTTACATTTTATTTACAACACTGTTCCAGAAAAGTACAATCTGATTATTTATTATGTTACCATTCCCTGCTGTAAAACGAGTTTGTTTCTATCTCACACATCTCAGTATGATGTATATCTTTGTTTGTTTATAGTCTTTATAACGTCGTATATAAAAGGTAAAACAGTTAGCTATAGTTTTTAACTATTTAACATGTATATATTTTTTAATAAAACCTTACCAAATCCTTAACATCCTGCTCAAGTCGCGCTTGCAAAGTTGATGTATCGGCTTGATCATCTTCATTTTCCATTTCAGATTAGGGCTCGAATTGATATGAGGAAGTACAGATGACATTTTATCACCTGCAAGTACAATTGCTTTGGAACCTGATGTGCCGAATATGGTAAGAGGCGTTTCATTTCCTTGAAACACTTTTCAGAGCGATGAGCTTTTAAAAAAAACAGCATGTTTCAGAGAGGCGGGGCAAAGAGGAGATACAAACATGCACGGTAAGAGGAAAATACAGCATTTTTAACCTTAAAACGTGTATACATACACATTACATTACATCTTATCAAATGATAGTATTCGTTTTAGCCTTGACCCCTTTTTACAATATAAATTGGTTACAAATAGGACTGGGACGATATATTGTGCAATTCTTATGCTCAGTTCCACCACATCCGAAAGCCAATTGGCGCTCTCGCACAGAAACTACAAATACAGGCGCAGAAACTCCAAATACGGGCATCAGAAGAAATACAACTTACACATGTAGTTCCAGGAAATCCGAAAGGGCATATTTTGTCGCTATCGTTCAAACCTTTCAGGTTTTTCCATCATAATAAAGTACATTTACAATGATGATGTTTGACGAGTGTTGCTTTTTCAAATGCACGTTATAAATGAAGTTATGCTTAATCTCGTAGTGATTTTAGATTGATTATGGATCCTGCTGAACAAAGAGCTGTTGAACACAGAAGAGCTTTGCATAAAACCAGAATTTAAGCCTTGTGATTTCAGAATCGCCTTAGACATGTCTTATAAGTGTGAAGCGCCATATATAACGTCCCAGCCCTATACAAATATACTGCTGATTGTATTTTGATCAAAAGTTTCAGTAATGAACCAACCAGCGTTCTGGACCAACGTTGAACAAATGTTAATTATGTCATTTAATGTGGTCTATAATGACATGAAACTTTGGTTGTACATCTAAACGTCAGTATTTTAAGTATGAGACGAACAATTCTGTCAAAATATCATTAAATAACATTTACACAGACATTTCTATAATTTTTTTAACCAAAACGTTACAGATTGCAGCTTGAAATATCATGTTTATGAAGTCGCATATAATTTTTATAGATACCCCACCATTCAGTGGGAAGGAGTCAACCGAACCTCTCCTTTCAGCTGTGCGGACCTCCAGCGCATTTTGTGATGCTGGGGGCAGACAGCTGGCATTCCCCATTACAGTGCCGTCAGAGGGAACGTCAGTCAGTGGGAAGGCTAGAGGGGTGGAGGGATGAGCGAGGAAGAGATTCATGCTCGATGATCTCCAGTAACCCTCAACAGTGTATCTTAAAAACACGCTGCCAGGAACGTAATCAAATCAGGCAGAAACTCTGGCCTGTTTCAAGCTATTTCTGTTCACTCTTCTTACCAAAAGACTCAATTACTCCCACCACAACTAGACCTGACTGGTGTTACAGTACATTTACAGTACAATGAACATTACTTTCCCTTTGCTATTTGATATTTATCTTAAGATTCGTCTTATTTTTTGGTTGTGTTCAACTTATGTTGTTTCCTTGGTTGTGGTTTTCTTGTATAGCTGCTTTGATGCAATGCAAATTGTAAAAGCGCAATAAAAAAAAATGGACAGTATGACTGGATCTATTAGCAGTTATCAATGATGCAAATGTGACAAAGAACGTGATGTAAAGGTAATGTCAATATAAAGCTTAAAGGGATAGTTCACCCAAAAACTCCAATTTGCTGTTTATTTACTCACCCCCAGGTCATCAGAGATGGTGACATTTTTCTTGAGTAGAACGATAAAGAAGATTGTTTAGTAAGTCCGCAGCCCTTTTTGCTTCCTATAAAGGGAGTCTATGGGGTCCACCTGTCCAAGAGTTCCTAATAACTTTATCGCTAAACCCAAACCTAAAATTTGATTGGCTCTTAGGAATGTTGTGCCAGACGCAACAAGCCCGTTGACCATAAATCCCAAAAGACCAAAGCAAGGAAAGTCATCCCTCTCTGCGGCCATATCTGCAACACCTCTGGGCAGATGTGCTACCGAATTAAGTGTTGCCCTTTCCCCATTTACAGTAGTAGAACTTCTTTAATGTTTATAACCGTTGTTTTTAACCAGAAACATGTGGAACGCTGCAATATCAGGTTCACCATAAAAAAAACCTAGAACATGGCTAACAGTGAAATGCTGTGATTTATGAGGTATGGAAATTGGTATTGTTAACCGTATTAAATGTAAAGGTTTTTTTTGAGGGGGGGGCCGGAACATGGTTTTGAACCATCATTAGGTGGTGGTTTAGAATTACAGCGGAACCAAGCGTTTTCCCTGTTCGAGACAAATCATTGTGGGTGTGAGCACTGCGGATTAAGAGGTCAACAACTAAAGAATGTCATAGACTGCTAGTCTCTTTTCACCATAACAGTTTACAGAAATATGATGATACAAGCTATAGAATAAGATGCAGAGAAGAGCTTCCAATTTACAGACACGATTGTAGAAATGACGTGCTAAATTGACTAGAACTGATCTGAGGTCAATTTTTGGGGGTCGTAACAGCAGGCAGTCATCAGGTCTTATGTTTTAAGACAATGAAAAAGACCATGTGGTGATCTCTCTCTGCGCTTTTGGCTGGTTAACAGTGATGTTTGAGATGTTGGTTTAGACTGCAAGCTACTTGACCAACAAGACCTGATTCAACAGAAACAGACATCAACTTCAAACCAGCAATAGCATAAACCAGTTAAGGTATAAAACTACTATTAACCCAAGCCAGAATGTACCAGCAAAAATCATTCTTATCCAAAAAAAGTCTTCCAATCAGTTTAAAAAAGACAGCTTCAATAAAACCCTACCAGGTCCAAACATAACCTATCCAATTCAAGTCCAATAGAAAAAAAGATAAGTTTCAGTTAGCTAACCAAACCTCTAAGCCATTAGTGTTTGTCTGCACACGAACGGCAGCGTGCAACATAAATCCCACGGTGCCTGCCAACAACAGTAAATGACAACCTTGCATTCTTCCAGCCAATGAAACCATCAGAGTCGGGGCACCTGACAAGGAGACGGGTCTGGGTCCCCCGAGTGCACGTCTGGAACGTGGCCCAATACCTTGGCCGGGGGGTATGACATGATGGAGCGGGTCTCATACACGCAGCGCGGGTGATGTTTGGAAACATGATCGCCGTTATGCTAGGGCCAGCGAGAAGAAAGCTGACATGGTGGCCGAAGCTTTCAAGGAGGGAGTTTATACGAGTTGGGGAAATAAAACGGTCTGTCTTTTTCGCCTTGACAGTTTACGATAAACTGGATTCAGATTGTTATGGTTTTCAAAGCGTACGCAAGTACAGAAGAGAAGAAAAGAAATTGTGACAGGCTGAGATTGAGAGCAGTGTGTATATTGTTACTGTGCATTTCATGCCTCTTAGAAAAAATACAGTGTTTTTGATGAAAGGAATGAGTATGGGAGGCGATTGTTAACAATAACTTTAATGTTGCTGGATGTACATTTCTATCTTACATCCACTGTTGCCTTGACAACTCCACCTGTCAAACACACATAGTTCAAACAATCTGACCTAAAAACTTACATCATTTCTCTTCAAGGTGGCAGTTTTGCTTTACAGAAGCGCACCTCTAGCCAGTTCATTCTACAAGAGAGAATCACTACAAACGTGTATTTTGAACACTTTCATCGTTCAGGAATTAGAATTTCAGTTTAACAATTCCAGTCTGTGAAAACCCAGCTAATATCTTTTTTTACTGTTTTCCACATAAAATGATCGTAGATAATGTAAAGAACATTCTGTGAAAATATAACCTTGATATCTATAATATTGACTTAGTAAGGCATTTAAAACCAATTACTTAAATGAATGAGCAGACCACTTTACAAGATGTACTGGTCCAGAAGCAATTACGGTGTCAGTTTTTGCTTTTCTTTTTTAAAGCTCATGTATATAAGATATTTGTTTAACATGTTGGTTGTATTTTGCTCAATTGTTTCTGTAGAGTAAAACTGAAACAGGAAGTTAATTTAAACCAGCATTGGACCAGCGTTGTTTACGTCTTCTAAAGGAAGCCAACTTCCTTTTAAGTGCAATATAATGAAATATCAATAAAGGATTTCATATTTTATTATATTAGGCCTATACATTAATATTAGAGTATTCTATCTTCTGATCTATTGTTCACAGCTATAAACGCACATTATTTTCGGCTAATTTGATGATAACAATTAGAATGTGAGCCTTTGCCTTCAATTCAAAGACAGGGTCACATTTCCATTTTTGTTTCCCAAACATTTATTCACATAAAGTCAAAGGTGCACAGAAACCAATTAAAAAACTCTGGTTTTCTTTCTTTAAAGACAACTGAGAGAAAAAAGAAAAGCAACAAGAGCTTAATATACTAAGCTTAAGCTAAGACAGAAGCTCAACTCCCTTTCATGTTTTAAAAGTCAATTACTTAAAGAGTCATACTACGAGTAGTCACAGATGATCCTAAGATTTTCAAATAGCTTTGTTAAAGACGCACCTGCCGATTGGTTGGGACTTCAAAGCATAAGAGCGTCAATGAGCCAATGAGAAACAGGTGATGGAATTTCTAGAAAAGAAAGAGCAAAGACAAAGCAAAGACGACAAACATAAAATGACAAACAAGAGAGGGGAGGTTAAGCATCTAAATTCAATTAGATAAAAAAAAAGTATACAAAAACTAAACATAAAACCATACACATCTCCCCACAAATTGTCTATTTTGTCCTTTTTATTCTATAGACCACTTCAGATGACATCGACAATGCTGGTCCATCACTTGTCCGTAAGAACTTCAACTTTCCGTTTTTTAACACTGCACAAATGTTTGAACAGATTGATAAACAACCTTCTTGAAGATTTCATAATACAGGTACCATAAAAATAATTAAGTCATGAAACGCTGTTTACATTTTAGAAGTCGTCTTTACAAAAGTTATTTTGTGCTATGAGCACGATTCTGTTAGAAAAGAACCTAGAATCCAGAAAGAACCTAGATGCACTACTACCGGGGGTACCATAAAGGCCGTGATTAACGTAACAACTGTCTTGTCTGGAGTCTTCTATTAGCTTGTGTCTCGCAGTGTGCACTTGACTTAACCAACACTTGTCACTTAGTTGTTTTCTGAACTAGTCTTCCTGCATAGAGATACTGTGGAGTGTCTAGCTGGGAGGGAAGACGCTGAGGGGAATGAGTCTGATCTTCTCAGACTGCTTGTAAATAATTGAATCAAAAGCCATCTGCTTGCTGGCCATCAGCAATGGTGAGACGGCAGTACAGACTTTAAGATGCTTTCTGTCATTTTGGCGGTCATTGATAGGACATTACAGTCAGTCAACAAGGGACACAAAAGAAGATAATTTGAAAAATGTTGGTAACAGAACAGCACAGCCCCCCCTTTCACTTCTATTGTAACCAATGCAAGTGAATGGGGGGCTGTTAACCATCAATCTTCAAAATATCTTCGTTTGTGTTCATACATGTTTGAAATGACAAGAAGGTGAGTGAATGATGACCGGATTTTCCTTTTGAAGATGAACTACTTCTTTAATAGTGCCCTTGGAGATAAAACATTTTATAAAGTCAACCAAGACTTTGAATTCTTTGCAAAAATGTCACATTCAGCTGCCTGCTGCCTGTCCTCAAACTGTTTAATAAACAAGGTTGGCTCCCCACCCAATACTGTATATCCAGAAGCATAAAACTAGAAAAGAAGATCTGGTTGTTGCGTCAGCCAGTTAGATAAAGCGCTCACGCAAGACCGGCTTCCCTTCACTGTCAATTAGGCTGGCAGTTCTCTCGCAGCACGAGGACCGCGATGATAAATGATTGGTCAACAACAAGAGTCAGTGCTAAAAATGAAAAGCAAACGAAAGCTGTCCAAAGCAAACTAGAAACCACTATTACTTTTTGAAGGCAGAAGAAAGGACAGAATACAAATATGTTTCCTTTACAGCTTGGAACAAGCATGAAACATAAAAGTTAAAATTGGCTTTAAAAAGACATTATTCTCTTCACCGCGTCAAGTAGATGGCGAATTAAGGTGTGTTTGTGGAGAACATGAAGCAGTATCTGGATTCAGAAACAGTGTTTTGATATAGACGAATAGACAAGCTGGTTAAAGGGCTCACCTTGGGCCCCCCAAAAAAGTATTATTATTTCTTCACATTCAGAAGATATTTTGAGAAATGTCTCCGTGGTTTCATGTCTGTACAATCGAAGTCAATGGGGTCCAGTGTTGTTTGGTCACCAACATTCCTCAAAATCTTCTTTTGTGTTCTGCGGAAAGTCGAAGGTTTGGAATGACATTGTGAGTAAAAAATACAAATGGATGCATTCATTCAGACAAGTTTAGCTGTGACTAAAATGTCCAGGATGCCAACAGACTTCATACTGAGCCTCTGAGAGAATATGGAAGCATCTTTTGATGAACGAACGAGACGGATCTGAGGAAAGCGTGAGAAGGCCTGAAGCAGCCAAAGGATTAGCGCTCTAACACGTGAAGAGGGATGCTGCCACGGTTTGTTAGTAACTTGCAGGCGGCTCTTTTCATGCCCCACATCCGCCGGTTTCCATGGCAACCGGAGTTTGGACCATTCCCAAGGCTAGTGGGTGTTGTCGGGGCCCCATCCACGGTGCATGAAGCCTCTTTCCGAGCCACTATTCTGAGCCCAGGGCCTCAGCCTAGAGCAACAAAGATTCTCACATTTCATTACGGACCTTTGGGGAGAGTCAAAGCTGAATGACTATGACAGTCAACACTAATCCTTATTAAAGCCCTGTTTCGATTGAATGAAAACACCTGGATGTGTAGATTAAGGGACTCTTGGTGGGTTTATTTTTTAGCTTTTGGTCACATTTTTATTTGATGCTTTCCTTTATTTACAGACTTATTTCATACGTTATGCGAATATTTGACAAAAAGCAAGGTTAAGACAGTTACAGTGTAAGCTTGAGAAATCATATCACCGCGGTTGAAAAGGGAGTGGACGCCCTGTTGTCATTGATGCTGATCTAAGCACTTGTGCTTGAGAGCACTGAACAAGCTGCATGTTAAACCGTTATTCCAAAGCTATAAAGTCTTTAAATGCTGCAAAAACCAAAACTGTTAACAACCACTTTTTACGTTGCTAATGAAAAGAAGTATGGTTTTGGTTTTAGACCTAATTTAAGAGCCAAAATCATTGCAGCTGCTGCAGTAGTAAATGGCAAAATGTCTATGGATCACCAACAAGCTCAGGGTTTCTTAAACCAGGGATAGTTTTTCCTAAAATTAAAATTCTGTCATTATTTACTCACCCTCAAGTTGCTTCACAACCGTAAACAATTATTTGTTCTGTTGAAAACAAAAAAATATATTTTGAAGAATATGAAAAAACCAAACGGTTCTGGGGTACCAGCATTTTTTCCATACTATATTAAGTCAACAGTGCCCCAGAACTATTTGGTTACAAGCATTCTTCCAAATATCTCTGTGTTCAGCAGAACAATAAAATTTACACAGAATGACTTCAGGGTAAGTAAATGACGACAGATTTTTCATTCATTATTAACTTCAACATCATGTCATTCCAAACCTGTATGAATTCTTTTATGTTGCAGCTATGGATTGCATGACATTTATGTTCACTATATTATTTTCAACTGTGTAAAAGCATTGCCTGTTATTTGGTTTATTCAACATGAATATTTATACTAGATTCTGTTTACACAAAAGTCCGACCGTAGCCTTGAATCACTAGGAGTGATGCATTTCTTCTCATCTGGGCGTTCTTATCTATTTGATGAATGGTAAAGCTTGTAAAGCCCCAGTGTATGAATTTTAGCAGCATCTAGTGGTGAGGTGGCGAATTGCAACCAAAGGCTCACTTCACACCTCTCCTTTGAAGCACTACGGTGGCTGACACAGGGATAAGATGTCATCACATCTTTGCGTCTTTCCCGAAGGAGATAACGTATTCAAGAAATGTGCTCTGTAGAGCAGTTTATCCTTTAAGGGTTACTGTAGAAACAACATAGCCAATTCGATGTAAGGGGACCCGCGGTGAATGCAGACAGAAATAGCTCATTCTAAGATAAAATAAACAACTAACGCTTCATTATTTAATGTCTTTATACACCTCTGAACACACAGTTATGTATATTATATTGCATTTCTTTCAACAGATCCTCTATAAAACAAAGAAACATTGAAACTGTCAAACTGTGTGACCGACAGTGCTCAGAGATAAGGTACTTAGTTGAAGTATGTCATTACGCATTTTGCATTCCTAATTAAAATACGTTTTGATAAACCGTTGTTTCAAAAGCAGCTTTTAGGAACAAACTCAAAATCTAGCTTAAATAAGGAAAATATTACTGACTACACATTTTGCTGTTGATACGTGTTATTCGTGTGTCATCGCCATTGACAGGCAGCAGTCGCCACTGCTTTGCACTTTAAAGTCCAATTACAGACTGTGATGCTTTTCTACAACCATGTGTCACTCTGTCAAATGAAGACTGCTAAGAGAGCCAAAGAAGCTCTTGCTATGGGGTGTTTAAATCCGGGGACCCTGCCATTAGGACATGTGATTATACCAGCATGCACACGGGTGAAGGGGCAATCCAGAGCTACAGGAGAGCAGGTCACAATAACTGGTCATTAGCAGGGAAGAGGGAGGCGTGGTCAAGCCCAGTCTACGAGTTACAGCCTGAGGCCTGGTCATGTCCAAACATATCTCACGATTCCCGTAATGAACTCAAAGGCCTCCCCTAGAGAAAAAATATGCATTTCAACAGGTTTGAAACCAGCCTTTCCGATAATAAATCTTCAAGGGGGCATGGTTTAGATTTATTTTAAAACCAGTACGGTTTCAACTTAGTTTTCATTGCTACGGTTCACCATTTTTGACTGGAATGAAACTGTCATGTTATGTCCCCTTTAATCTCTTAAAACTGATCTTAGGCTTCCATTCAATGACTTTGGTCAACAGCAGTATAACCAATGACATCAGACAGTGAATCAGATAGAAAAAAACTGTCAGAAGTGTCTAGACAACATGAAGGTTGAAAGAGGCTAGGCCGCAAAAGTCAAACACTCAATTCAGGAAACATTAAAACACTGTTTCAAGGCACAAAGGTGCTTCAAGACAACACAAAATATATTTAAAATAAGACCAAAACAAGCATTAAAAAAGGTAAAGTAACAAAAAAAAGATATTTTCAGTGTTTTGTTATTTTTTAATAAATATACTTTTCTATTATGTGAAAAATGTGGGTGGGGGACTTCCAAATACTGTTGGGGACAAGAGGGAGGGGTCCTTGTCAAAAAGGTTGAGATTCTCTGAATTAAAGGGACAATTCACCAGCATTTACACACCCTCAGATTCTGTATAAATTTCTTTGTTCCGATGAACAGTTCTTGGCCACCATTGACTACTATAATAGGAAAAATGACAATGGAAATCAATGGTACCCCAGAACTGTTTGGTTACAAGCATTCTTCCAAATATCTTTCTCTATGTTCATCAGAACAAAGAAATGAATAAAGAACTTAATTTTTGGGTGAACTAAATCCTTTAACTGAAAAGAGACCTAATGTTCTGTGAAAAAACAGAGTACAAAGCAATCTTAAAAACTCAAAACGTTCTTCAGTAATGTGGAAAATGCATGCAAAAATGCAAGAGTAGGCAGTCTGTGCAAAAACAGCCCGGGAATATTTACATGTTTGTGTATGGCGTTTTTGTAAATTGCAAAAGCAAAGAAAGAAACGGATGCACGCCTACAACGAAAACCTGTCACCACGCAAAGCATTTAAATGGCTTAAATCACAGCGTGTTTTCTGTGGAGGATGACAAACTTCAGCACTGAGTGTCACATTTCATTTCATTTCAAATTCATTTGTGTGGTCGAGAGTCATTTCTCATTCAAACAACATATCTGCAATTTACACAATGTCGCATGAATTCGCTTCGGTTAACCCTCTTAACCAGTGGTTCGCAAACATTTTGGTTGCATGTCCATTGCTATGCGGTACATTTAATAAAGACTTATGATCTTAAATTTAGAATTTCAATTAAACCAAAAATATAGTTATACTATCCTGGAACAACAATTATTTTGTTCGGTGGTCTTATTTTTCGAATGTTTGATTGCATAGAAACTACGACAATTTCTATATTTCATAAAATTCCGAAAAATCTGTTGCCCCCTAGATCCATCTGCTCTAAACGAAAGTTACGTGGCCAAAACATAACTTTCGTTAGACCTTCACAAAGAAACTGTTGAGTAGATTTAATTAAGAAATACATTTATTAAGATATAATAAAATATTATATTGATATAAATTCATATGAATACAATTTAAATATAAAATAAATTGTTATATCATAACCAAACATAGACCGGAAGTTAACGTGGGCCATGCATATGCGTTCAATGATAACACTTTTTACACAGTAAAGACCACTGACATATGGTTTTCGCATTTCTGGGGTTTTGATGGATGTCTGAAGTGAGCTGATTCACTGAGAGCAGATGGAAAGGCATATCTGGGAATTGTGAGTAAGGGCGCTCTTATCAGAGTTGGGCTGAAATGAACAGTTAAACAGGCTCAAAATCGCAATAGGAATGTTTCAGAATGGTCAATCATGATTAATTGTAAAGAGAATAACTGCTAGAAAAATGTTAGCAATTCATCATGTCCCTCAACATAAATAATTATTTTTCATGAGACGACTGAACCAATTCAAGCCTTAAAACCCCAGTGAAATCAAATTGAATTTCCATTTATAAAAAATTTGCCTTTAAACTAAAAGTTAGCTAAAGGACGTCAATTCACTGATATGCTCATACGCGCTGACAAAATTCCCACTTAGAAGATATAACCATTCAAAACTGACAGTCTGGCACGTGCGCTCAAAAAAATCTAAAAATTCCATGACATCACAATACACTTCAGACTCTCGTCAAAGTTCTCATGCAATCAAATTGGCTTTAGAATCCAAAGAGTCCCACCCCCTTCACTATTTGAGCTGCGGAAGCAGACAATCAGTGCATAAATTACAATAAAATACAGCATTTACCTGAAATTGAAGTAAAAATTTAAAACATAGCAATAAACAAAAACAAATACGGCATTCAACCGAACAAAAATGAATGTAATAATAGATGAACAGATAAAATTGAGAATGAATGCATACATTCAACAAAATAATATAACAATAATTAAAACATAAAATAATAAATTAGATCAAAAGTGCTGTACAATGCCATAACCTACTGAAAGCATGCATTAAACATTTTGACAAATATTCAACATATCGGACTAATTGAAAATGTGAAACGACAATCCTCGCGAAACGAGGCAACACATCGAGCTACACAGAGCCAATCAAAATCCAGAACCAAATGTTAAAGGACATTCCACTTTTCTTGGAAATATGCTAATTTTGAGTTGAATTTTATGGTTTTGGAATGCATTCTGCAGATCTCCGGGTCTGGCAATAGCACTTTTAGAATCCAATAAGACCAGTAGCATTGCGTTCAAAAATGACCAAAGAGTTTCACTATTTTTCCCATTTAAAATCTTGCATTGTAATCACGCAGTGTCTGAAATTAGTCCCAAGCTAGGTAACTTGTATATGTTGACTGAAATTAGCCTATTTCCACATGCGCTGCACGCTGCGTGATAACACTGTGCCTGCTGCGGCAGCAAATTTCCTTGATTATTACGCCGGAATGGGAGTATAGTTTCTAATCAAATCAGCCTAGATCATCACAACTTTTCATTTTCCACCTGTCTTTGTACACGATATCACTACAGAAGAGTAAAGTTTTAAATAGGAGAAATATCAAAACTCTGGTCATTTTTGAACGTGATGCTACTGGTCTTATTCGATTCAATGATCTATGCTAAGCTTAAGCTATGCTAAAAGTGCTATCGCCAGACCCGGAGATCGGCAGAATACATTACAAAACGGTAAAACTCAACTTATTAACTTGGGAAGCTGGAAAATTAGCATATTTCCAAAAAAGTGGAATGTTCCTTTAAGGTTTGTAACTCCATCTCCTGCCAACCGAACCGAGGGCCCACTTAAGACAACTAGTTCCGTTAAACCATACCACGCTCCTCATTACACTGCCACAATTAAGCTGCTACCAGAAAAACCTCAACCCACATGCTTTATGTGAACCCTGCGTTCAGCTCCAACACACGCACACTAAGAGCAGTAGGCATTCCAGGCTCAATGGGGTTTTATAGGCATTTTAGGGTTTAAGAGCCAGGAACCATGGCTACATACATGCAAAACAACACTGTGGAAGAGAGCTCCAGGAAAGCTTAATGAAGTCAATCTGATAGGGAAGTTAAATCATTAAAAGCGGTCGCTGATAACTTCACAGGCTCATTAAAGGCCTCAGTCTCCTGGCAAAGGTAGCTAATTGTCGAGTCATCTGCACTCATTACATGACCTATTATGGTTGAAACCTTAAGACTTAAAAACAAGTGGAGGACCAGAAAAAAAAACACTAAGCAGAGATTTTATTTGCTCAATAAGACTCGGTAATGTTTTGCTGTTCACAAACCACTGAAGCCAAGCAGTGAAATGGAGATCACATAAATGATAATAAATGAAATGGCCAACAACTGCAGCTCATGTGCCCTTTTACTCTATTAAAGGGAACTGAAGTATAATTCTTATTATAGCATCATGAACCACCACAGTCCCACAAGGGAACCCTGTAACATTCTATTTAGCCAAAAACATTGCATTTTTAGTTTGCTTGTAAGCCTGATGCCTACAACCAAAGACCCTTCAAGGACAGTCTCTCTTTTCACTAGACAGCCATATTTGAGTCCTATCTGCTTGTATGGACAACATGTCTGTTCTAAATGGATAGTTCACCTAAAAACTAAAATAGTCTCATTTGGATGCAAAACTATGTGACTAAATAATTTAATTTAATAATTTTGAGTCCCTATAATGGAAGTCAATTGGGGAGGGTCAATGTTGTCTTGTAACCAATGTTCTTCAAAATCTCTGCTTTTTGTGTTCTGCAGAAGAAAGAAAGTCATACAGGTTTGGTATGACACCAGGGTGAATGAATGATGAAATGTTTCATTTTGGGGTGAAAAATGCCTTTAATTTGCTGAATAAAATCGCAATGCATTATTTTTCTGACAAACAATTAAACATACAATCAATTTGTTGTTTAGTAAATCAGTTCTGCCATGACAACTCTTGGAGGATTTAGCATGGTAGTTTGCATAACATATAAATGTATTTGGTCTTGGCGAAATAGATCTGCTACGCTGCTACTGATGCTGCAGCGGAGCAAGTACGAATACTTGCAACTGCCAATACATCTACAACATGCTGATGTGTGCATATAAGGAATGCTGCTGCTGCCAAAACATATATAAACGCTGCATAGCTCAAGTGATAACCTTGTAGCGGATCTATTCAGGTGGAGCTGGGGAAGGAGGAGGGTTTCTGAAACGGGCTGCATCTTATACTTAATACCGTCCCTAAAAAAACGGGTCCACCATCTCCTACTGCACAGTAAAACAATGCAAGCGCGACTCAATAACATTCTCTTGATTAAACATAAAAATATTCACTATAAATGATAACAAAAGACTTGTGAATATTAATTTGTAAAATTACACTTTTTGAAATTCAAAAGCAGCTAACTTGCTGCTACCTGGCATTACATATTTTAGTCAGGTTTCAGAAAAACTCCTACCATCTATCAGGAAGGTATTACTGACACCACTTTAAGCAAGGCTTGTACAGTGAAATGTAATACTAGTAAAAAAAATGCTTTCAGGCTTAGTGTATCAGAGGAGTATAATGAAAGGGCTTTATGTGACAGTATCAAAAGAACTGCTTATACCACAGCAAGTCTCTATGGCTTTAGAATTTGAACATTTCCCTCAAGGGTGAAATAAAAACAAGAGTCACGTCTCAGAACAGATGCCATTGGCTAAAAGATGGACGGGTGGGAGGAAATACACACCTACTCAATAAAAAGTTCCATGTTTTTTCAGTGCACTGACGGCATAGCAAACTTCAGAAAACTTCTTATATTACTATGGAAACTGGTTAATACGTCATAGTTCAAAGAGCATATCGGTCACATGACCATAAAACATGGCGGATGCAGTATGTCCGAAACGTATTCATACTACTCAAACTCATCCTATATAGAATGTACCGTTTTAACGGCCGATTAGGGCTGCAACAAACGATTATTTTGATGGTCGACTAATCTACCGATTATTAGACTGATTAATCGACTAATCGGCTATTATTTCAATGACTAATCAGTACGTTTTTAATGATTATTCAGCTTTTGCAACTATTTAAAACATTGAGTTATAGATAATTTTCCGTAATGGATAAAATCAATTCAGCTTTTGAAATTTGTTTTAATGAACTTGAACCAACTGGTCACTCTCTTTAAGTTTGCTGATTCTGTCCAACTCGAATCACACAAATAAATAAAATCCGGTACATTAAAGGCAAATTTTTTTAAAATGTAAACAAATCTCTTGACAGAACCATTAAGCAGCATTTCTATTACAACAGTTCAGTTTAACTCTTTCCTGTCAGCCTTTTAAAAAAAAAAGTTGCCATCCTACGCCAGCGTTTTTTTACAATTTAACCAAAATGTAATGGCTCACACTACATTTTCTGTAAAGAATATATGGACAAAAAATAAGTCCAATGGAAGAATAGAGTCTCTGCTTTTAATCAAAGGAAACCGTATTCTATAATTCTGATTTGATCTTTTTTATCACTTCTTAGATGTGGGTAGGTTTCTTCAAAAAAGCATCACTTTGATTAAAAGATCATTTTGAGATAAATCATCAATCATGTCGGTGAAAGAGTTAATGAAAAAGAGCAAGTAACAGAAGAAAATATTTTAAAAATAAAGTCAAGATATAAGACTCCTATCACTTAACAACCCTCTCTTATAATCATTTTCCTCTCATGTAATACCTAATAGTGTTATATTAATCAAAACAGGCTTGACTTTTCAAAGCTTTTACTTTGCAAAACAAATAATAACATAACTGTAATTATATGATTAACGTTGTTATTATCATTACTGTTATTATTGCATTCTCTCATAAAAAGATTTACCGCTAAATTAGTTAGTTAGGTCTAGATAGAGAACACTCGCCTCTCTTCTGCTCATTCTCCGGGATGTTTCCTTTTTAAATGCTCCAGCATGCAGGTTTTGCTGCTGTGAAAGGCAAGTTCCGCCTTGCTTGCATTGCAAACAGCCGCATTTTTTTGTTTTCAATTTGGTAAAGCTTTCCCACACTTTAATGTGTTCGAATTCGTCTGTACTCCGCCATAATTCTCAATGTGTATCCTTCTACTGCGATAGCATTCGGGAAGGCTGCATTATGCTCTAGCGCTACAGTGCCGTAGCGGTCAAATTGTGATATTGCAGGCCCTTAAATTAAGTCACGTAATCAAACGACTACTCGACAACAAGAATATTTGTCGACAATTTTTTATTGTCGACGTTGTCGACAATGTCGACTAATCGTTTCAGCCCAATGGCCGATAGGTAGGAACTTATTCAATTTCAGTACGAACTGTCACAGTATGTGATCTCAGACGCAGCAATTGTCTTTTCCCCAACCATGTCCAGGAAATTTATTTTTGATCCCTAATTGAATGTTAAATTGTTGTCCATCCAGAATACGTCTTGGTAGAATATCTGTAAGTCTTCAAACAACTGAACAGCTGAAAATGAATGATGTGCTACCCGAGCCTCGCTTTCATAATTAACGTGAAGGATCTCTGATAGAGATGATAGCATCAACTGTGTTCCACTGTCTGCAGTACCCAACCACAAAAACGAAGATGCTTGACGAATTACATGAAACAAGCATGAGGTCTCTCTCCTGGGCTTAATTTAAGCATTGAGACTGACTAGAACCGTTAGGGGAACGAAATCCAGCACGTCTTCGACCAAAGCTCATCTACTAGTTTGAGCACATATAGCCTCAGTCCCCACGGAAACAGGTTCCTCTAATCTTTCTCTTAGATACGACATTCCCGTATAATCTAGTCCAATGCTACACCAGGAAATGAAAGCAATGCTGTTGTCTCTTTCCACGCAGGGCTCCCTTAGTATTACTGCCACAGATGTCGCCTGAATGGGATGTATGATGCTTTGGTGACTCTTCTTAAAAATGTACAAGAATAATTTATCTAAAGATTCAATTTAATTTTATTTATATAGCACTTTCCACAATGTGCATTGTTCCAAAGCAGCTTTACAGGAGAAAAATAGAAAAACACAAAAAAGGTAAAACACAGCACAGTGCATGGTGTTTGTAGAACAAGCAAGATCATTCTAGTAAATAATATCTAATAAATGCCTCCCGGTGGTTTATTTAGAATAGTATGCATTAAGTGAAAGCTTTAATCTAGATTTAAATTGAGAGAGTGTGTCTGACCCTGAAATAGTATCGGGAAGGCTATTCCAGAGTTTAGGTGCAACGTATGAGAAAGCTCTACCCCCTTTGGTGGATTTAGTTATTCTAGGTGTTTACAAAAGTATCAAAAATCATAAGTAGACCTCATACAACAGTAAAACACAATAAACAAGCCCAGTTCATCACACCTTCAAGTTCTGTCCACAAACACATGTATGCCCGGTAGTCTTGTTGCGGTAGTAGGTGTCACCGGTGATACTCGCTGTCCACCCACTAACATCACTTGTCTAATGCGGCACCAACCCCAACGTCCTTTTTAACTTTTATATTAATAAATCACTTAGTTTAGTTTAAGACCAAACAACACTTGCGCATCTGAATTTTCTTTACGAATTATTTATTTAACAAACGTATTTCGTTTCGTATTCCCTTTCTTATCTTATTTATTTATTTGTTGCACAACGTGTGCCGCAATTACACGTTTAGTTAATAAATAACTTATTCAACATAAAGGTTTTTTATTTTATTTTATTTTCCATTCTTATTTATATTTGCTTGATGTGTGTCGTGATTAATTGTTTTGTTAGAGGCAACCTATCAGACGCTAAGGTTTATATATTCGTTTCTCATTTTTTGCACCGTTTGTGCAGTGGTTATTCGTTTTGTAAGGTCTGTGTTTAATATAAGCAAATGTCATTGTGCTTTTTTGTAATTTGAGTGTTTTCTTTATTAAGAAATATATTGAACCCATCATTAATTTAAGCAATTGCCATTCCCAAATCGTCACTAATTCCAAACAGAAGGTAAAATCCATCATGCGCACAGCTGCATCTTCGACCACCTCATAGCAAACCCCCCACCCCTGGTGTCACCGGTACTACCAGTGTTTTTACACATCTTTTAAACGGTGGAAAAATTTCATCACCCCCAAATCCCTAATGCGCCGTAACATTTATTTATGTTGTTGCCTTGAAACAATCTATAGGTTAAAAATATGTCATATCCTAAAACAATCACCAAAATTCTACGCTATATAAATCTCCGATTGTTTGGTATATGCTATGCAATATATCAATATGTTGTTACACTAATAAAAGTAAACTTCAGAAATTTGATGTCCTTATTTCAGTTTTAAACCAGTATTAATCTGATATTATGAATATATTTTTGTAATGCTAGATTCTGTTGCATTCACAAATTATTTCACACAATGACAAATTTCCAGTGTTAATGTTCAAATTCCATTTGACGACTGCAGCATATGATATTGATAGTAAATGCTAAAACATACTTAAACATTATCTTCAAATACACTCCACGCAAATAGCCCAGATGGCCACATATTCCAAACGACACACTCTTCTAAACACATATGCTTTCTCCAAGTAATTTAGTTAAACACATCACAACACATTCACTCCGATGAATAGCTAATAAAAAAAGACTTAAAAAACAAGAAACACATAATGATAAATAAACAGAACTACCAGTGAAACCGTATGTTGTAATCTATCATGTTTCCATTGCTAAGATTCGCTATCTGGAGCCATTTTCACTTGCGTAAAGGCTAAGGTTGTCTGCACATCTGTGAGGCAGCTGTCACCAGCTGCAGTTTAGAGGTCAGTAGGTTAGCACACAACCTTCTGGAAAAAAGCCATCTAATCCCGGCTGCAAAGATTCCATGGAAAATTAAACCTCGGTGCTCTAGATTGCATTTGGGACTACAACAAGGGCCCGTCCTACCCGACCCTCCAAATCATTAGTCTCCTAAGGGACACGGTTTGTGTGTGGATACAGTGGGGGTGTTTGGAAGGGACAGTAATTCAATTAGCATCTAAGCTGAGCTCACTCGCTCATCGACAAGGAATCAGATATGTGTGTCCGCACAATGGCAAGCATGCCTAGGCCCACATCCAGGATATTTTAATAAATAACAGCACATGTGCAGTCTCGGCATCAAAAGACTTTCCTCGTGCCAATTGGCCATTTACTTACAGTAAAAGAATATCCAAAACAACTTGTTGGACGGCCTTCACTTCAACTCATGACATAACTCATATTTACTATTTTTAAGTCATACGAAGATTGCAGCCAACACAACGCAAAGAATCTTTCCCATTTTTAGTCAAACGCTCGGCTCTTGTAAAACAACCCCCCACCCTAAACCCCCCGTGTTCTAATCCATTTCAGAGCTCGTGTTTATACGATGGCCTCATAATTCACTACAGCGATTCTACCCTGGCAACAAAGAAATCAAATCGCATTGTAAATACTGCACATATTTCTTTGCTCCTCCCTAGCCGACGGTTTACTTGCAAACAGCAGTGATCTTTGCGGTCATTAAATCAATGCATCCATAATCCTGTCTGTGGCTCTGATCCGGGATCAGTGAAAAGACATTAACTCCAGCTGTGATTGGCAGAGTGGTAATATTTAAATGCGGGTACCTATAAGGGGTATGTCCAATGCACTTTTATAGACGTATTCCCCTCTCTGGAGTCCCCTTGTAATGTTATGATGTATTATAATGCAAAAACAGTTTAGACACAAATAAGTTGCTACGTTTAAATGCAGCGAAATCAGCAAATAGGCTGAAGCTATGATAATGTTAGGCTGGTGCCAAGGTGTCCACACCAAAAGGGCACCATATCCTGGGAAACACAGAACTTCAGATCATAACATAGGTTTAAGTCTTTAATCATATTCTGCTCACTGTTGAGGTTGTGTCTTCATGCAAATGCCCATTTGTGGCCTGATCAGATCCAGGACAGAGTCCTTTACAATGTAAATTGTTAATGTGTTGAGGAAGGGTATTCTGGTCTGGGTATTTAAAGGAAGCTTGCAAAATGTTCTGGGGAATTCTTACTATGATGAACCCCACGGTGCTGTGTGTGAGCATTCAAACACACAGCACTGTGTTTTTTACGATCGCATCTTTTTCTACTGTCAGGTATGCGTCTAAGACTCGTAGACTAATCTTTGAGGATTTGATGTTTTGTTTTTGTATTCTCTGAATTGAATTGTAATTGGCAAGAAACATTTACCTGACTAATGAATTGTCATGTTTGAAACTGTTCCGCATTATTCTGAGTTTATGAACTTTAGTAGATCACGTTATATCCTTTGTTACCGCAAATCTACGTTCAGGTTAGCGACGGACTAAAATCCTGTATTAGGTGGAGCATTGGGGCACGGTCGCCAGCTGAGATTTTAGAGCTCCGGCTAACTACTTGGCATTAGTTTAAGTGTACTTAGACCGTAGGGGCTAATGTTTCCGTATAGAACAGCACATATGTTGTCTGACCAATCTAAATAAGGTAAGTCTCAAACCTCTGGTTATTGAAATATTATTCTAACTAAGTGTACATAGGAAACTATGGCATGATTTTACAAAGCTACCATCAGAGGAAGTAAGATTGGTCTATTTATCTCTATGGAGTGGTCATGACCTCTGGTTAGAAATAATCATTACTTTAAGTTTTTATAGTCTAAGGGGACTAGATAAAATAATGCTTTCTGAGTATTACTAGTCATAGAACCTCTGGCAGTGACCAAGACTGACGAGTTTGTGACCGTGAGATCCGCGTGTAACTGCCGGCGCAAGATTCTAAGCGACACTGAGAATCGGATGAGGGAGTTTAATTCAGAATAAGGCAGAAGAATCAAACATTGACCAAAATTGCATGATTATTATCACTCGTAATAATCTTATACAAATAATATCATTCAACGAGGTTTTAATTTTTATCTTTAGGAGTCAGATAAATTACGCAATGTTAAAATAACGTTAACTGTAACAACCCAGAGCGCTTGAAAGACAGAACGCGTGCATGCCTTCGCCATGCCACTTGGACTCCGCCATTGGGCCAATGGGTGGTTGGTGGTTCTTCTTTTCTCACATTTTTCACCACCTTACAATAACAATGGTCATTTCTCAGCTTAAGCAGTGTTTGCATTTGGATAAATTTCTTCTCAAAGTGGAAACTAAATGGGCATGACTCCTCAGAGACCACCCGATCCAGAATATCAGCCTTCCGTTAAGTAAACAGAAGCCTGGCATAGGGTGGGCTGCCCCAGCTGCTTAATCGTGCAGACAGTGAAAGTGGTTGAGGGTAATACTGTATCAAGTCAGATCGCGAAAAAGAGAAATAAAATGTTATTATTATTTTTTGTGTATGAATGGAGCTTCCATACTTCATAAAAAAAAAACAAGAAAGAGAGAAAGCCGCAGGCATCTCATTCAGTAGTCTATTTAAGGCCACTAACACGTGCTAATCTCACAGTCTGCAATCGTCAGCTGTGCTGGGTTCATGCCAGAATCTTTTCAAAAGACTCATACTTTCATGATCTCCAGCAACTCTGAGTTTTCCACTTCCATGTGTTGTGTAAACAGGGCTGCTAAAATTCCTGGGAATCATAAATGATTATGGATGAGCTCCCACTCCCTAGGGCCCATTGAGTCAGTTATAAAATAAAGTAAAGGTTCCCAATACTGTTCCTTGGGGATCCCCATGCACTACACATGTTGTATATCTCCCTTGTCTCACGAATTTCATGTTTTGAAGTACTCGGACAGGTTCCTTCAAGTGTGATTGATTTAATGAGACTATTAAAATGTTCCTTAGAGGGTTCGTCCATTGTGCAACGATTTCGCAATATCGCAAGCGTCCGGCTGACAGGGCACAGATCTGTCTAGATCCTGTAACATATTCCTTTTGATTTTACATTTTCTTTTAACTTTATCAAGCAAGTGGGCCTCATTTAAAGAGGAAAGAGGCGGAAGCCGGCAAATGAGATTCAGAGTTCAGATTGTGGCGCTGGCAAAAGGACCTTTAAAAATGCATGCTGCGCATAAAGTATTTCAAATTGAAAAATATAAATGACACCGCATATGATCGAGTACAGAACCTGTTCTCAGTATCACAGAGAGAGAATTAAGACCTACGGCATAAAGTCTAGTCCACTTTTTATCTTATTACTGACTTTCAAAAACTTAAACTATACAACTGTTCCACTAAAACTACTTTTTCATGTCCCTTTACATACATGTTATGCATGCAGAATGCAAACTGAAAACTCTATGGCCTTGTAATAAGAGGCGAAAAAAAAAAAAAACGTACACAAACATAACACCAAATGAACATGCAGAAGTGTATTCATATATTTTAGCCGATGGCAATCCTACTGAACAGAAGTGTTTTCTGTTATTAACTTTCAACCCCCCAACCTACTCTCTCTTATGAGAATTCATATTGGAGTGGTACAGTAGGTAAGGGGGTGTTTAATCACCTGGGTCATGCCTCAGCTTGTGTCACAGCAAACTGCAAGCCCCACCTGTCTGAATTTTCCATATCTCTTTCATGCCTTATCGCATTATATAAACCTGCTAGCATGTGATCCATTCTTTTGTCTGCGAGACAACAGCATCTACCCTTTCTCTCTCCACCCATTACATTCAGAAATGAATATCTGCTCGGTCTCCCTGCACTTATGACCATACAGCATGCATTTATCTGCCCCTGATATTAACACACTCATTTGGGCCAGTGAATTACAGCATCTCAAGTTCTACCACCGTTAATAAAGGACACTTTTTTTCGGTATTCACAAGCAGTGCTCTCAAGAGACCAACACTTGTATTCCATATAAATAGGGAGAGCATGAATACAGCACGCTTTAATGAGCACGGCATTATATATTAAACACAAGAGGGAGAAAACAGCCAGACATAATTGTAAAGCCAGCCACAGAGCGAAATAAAAAGTATAGTATAGCATATTGGATCACAAAGAAGCCTGAATGTGTTCTGGTAACAAGACAGGTTAAAAAATAATGCTTTGCATTATTGCAGTGAGAATATTAACATGCAAAATTTACATGATGCTTCAATGCGTTTCATATTTTTATAACCCTATTTGTAACTGTCACTGGTTGGGTGAAATGTGATTTTATTAAAGCACAGTCAGTCAAAATGGGAGAGAAGACTGGATACTTCCATTGAATGTTCTGTAATATGATGCGGTGCTATTCTACCTGATACAAAAGTAGCTGAACGACAACACCAACGTCACTGCTCTGTGGTCGTCCTTCTGTCCCGATAAAGTAAATATCCTCCACAGACACACACGCAAAAAATCTCTGTACCAATACCTAGAGGCATGGGAAGCTGGAAATCAGGCAAGGTAATGGAAAGGAAAGCGAAAGGTCAAAGAAAGAAAAAAGACAAAAAGAAAAAAGGAATGACAAAGGATACTGACATGAAAGTAAAAGGTAATAAAAAGAAATAGCAAAGAAAAGGATAAAATAAAGAAATAGGAAGGAAACAGAAAAGAAGAAAAAGATGAAAGAAAAGTCACAAGAACAAGGTAAAAAAGGAAATATAAATAAATAATAGAAAAAAAAGAATGAAAATGGAAAGGAAATAAACTGAAGGAAAAGAAAGGAAAGGGAGAAGAGAGGAGAAAAGAGCTGAGAGGAGATACGTGACGAAAGAAAAAGTAAAGAAAAAACAAAAGAAAAGAAATAAAAAAGAAATCAAGAATAGTGAAATGACAATAATGAAATTAATAGAAAAAGACAAAAAGATAGGGCATGTAATGGAAAAGAAAGACAAGACAACATAGCAACCAAAAAGACAAAGGAAAAAGACAAGACATAGATAAAAAGGAAATAGAAAGGAACCGTAGAGGGATAGAACAGGACAGGGTAGGAAAAGATTACTTGCTATTTTATTAAGAGTGCAAACACACACAGACACATGCAAACTGCTTTGTATCCAAACACCTGGAGACCTGAGCACCTGTCTTCCACTATTTCTTCTTCCCAGTCATGATGTCTATATCTATAGACCAGAGAACAAATCATAAGTACACTGTGAAGGTAAGAATCCTCTGAGATCGTGACATTATCTTTTCTTCCAGCCTCTCGCGTGTGGTGTATCGGCCTGCTAATTGCTGGGGTGATTAGAACAGACAGTTAAAGTGGAGAGTAATGAAAGAGCTCATGTGTGGAATTAAACAGGCCCTGCAGTGAGATCTTCAACACACACACTATAAAGACCCTGACCATAGTGTCTGTGAGACAAGCCATCCTCTAATATGAACGGTCGTGGAATATTGTCTGTACAAAATCTGATTATGACCTTTTGATAAGATCAATAATGCATTATCCTAACAATATGAGAAGTTCTTTCGTTCTTTCCCTCTCTGAAAGCCGTGTGTATTATCATAGGTGAAAGCTTGCTGTGTTTGCACATCCCTCTCATCCAGAGGGGGGAGGAGATGAAAGCGAATAGGGTGGGAAAAGAATAGAAATCAAGGCGAGGAGAGGAGAGGAGGGAAAGACACACCGAAGCAGGATAAAAAGGATGGAAAAAGACAGGATAGAAAAAAGAAAGGGATGAAAGATGACTTGCCTCTTCATTCAAGATGCAATTCGTAATCTTTTGCATTAAAAATAAACAAAAATCACATATTGCAGTATAATATATAAGGCACAAATAATATATATATATATATATATATAACACAAATGTGTATAGGGATTTTGTGACTCAAAATCAAATCAATTAATCAATATTGTTATTTAGTATCTTCAAGTTTTGCCCAAAAATTTGACTTTGATTTTATTTTCATAAATTCCAAGAACCTTTTATAAGAATATTTTGTTTTGTAATGAAATAAATATTTTTATAGTCAGCATTTTTTAGTCATTGTTAATGTCAGTAATATGAATACAATTAGGTTTACTGTGCATTAACTAATGTTAGTTACAACATTTTTGATTTTGACTAAGTAAATGCTGAAATGAACATGAATTAGGATGAATAAATGCTGTAGTATTGTTTTTTGTTATGTTAGCCAGTGCATTAATAATAATAAACAAATACAACCTTTACAAATACAACCAGCGTTATTACTCTCCACATAACTGCTTACAAACATAGACACATGCCTTCAGATCAGAAGGTGTTAAAGATCATGAAAAACATTTTGAGTGACCCAAAACCCTAAAACAATAGTGCACACATGCAAAGCAAAGAGCGCTCGATTGAGCAGCAGAAAGAGAGGCAGAGAGGTTACTGTTGTTGTTGCAGAGTCAGCAACCTGTCACAGAAGAGCTCAGGCGAGCACAACACTATTCCCATCAGTAAACACAGACTAGCCATGACATCTTCACTAGATAATGACAACGTCGTCGATCAGGCAGGTGATAACTGTATTGCGATTTTCTCAATGAGACCCTTTAAATGCGCTTACCGGTGCCAAGACGGAATTCTTCTCACTGAATCCTTCCATACAAAAACCGCTGAATAGTACCTTCAACCATTTTACGGAATAATGCTGCAGCGGCCATTCATTAGAAATATCGGCTTCTGATCGATTTATTGTGCGGTCTTGGCTTCGTTCTGTATAAACTGTGCAGGGAGCAATCTCTTAAGCAGTCTTGTCATTAACTTGCAGCTGCAGAGGGTCGGCGTGGCAAGCTCTCTGATTGGTGGGGCAATCCGGTGGAGCCTGGCCCCGGGTGAGCCCCATGCTAATTCTCTTAATGGACTGGAGTCATGATGACACTGCCAAAAGTACAGTGGGCACTCCCTGGAGAGAACAGAAGGAGCTGGGGGATGCTGCTTAATACGGAGAAGATGTGGGATGTGCTCTTTTTGAGCCAGTGTGGTATTTCGAGACCACAAGCGGCAACAAATGGAACTGCAAAAATAATTTAGTGAAGCTAAAGGTTGTTGCCTGTGCAAAACAAAACAGCGGTGCTTTGGGTGTTGTAGGTAGTTGACAGGACGTTGCTATGATGTTACTGGGAGGGTTCAGGAAGGTTGCTAAAACGTTTCCTATTAATGCGGCGGTCACATTTGAATTTGTGCAAGCGAAATTTGTTCGAACGGTGCTGTGAAAATGGGCGGAAACAGGATTACAATCAATCACAACAGTTGATTAAGTACATACACGCTCAATCACATAAAATTACACGTTTAGAAGATGCATGTTCAACTCGTGTCTGCGCATCCCGCGTTGTATAAAGAAGATGCATCTCCAACTCGTGTCTGCGCATCCCACGTTGTATAAAGAAAACTCGTGTCTGCACATCCCGCGTTGTATAAAGAAGATGCACCTCCAACTCGTGTCTGCGCATCCCGCATTGTATAAAGGTGCATATCCGACTTCTGTCTGCACATAATGCGTTGTATAAAGAAGAGTCGTGTCTGCGCATCCCGCGTTGTATAAAAAAGATTCATGTCCAACACGTGTCTGCGCATCCCGCGTTGTATAAAGAAGATGCATATCCGACTATTGTCTGCGCATCCTGCGTTGTATAAAGAAGACTTGTGTCTGCGCATCTCGCGTTGTATAAAGAAGATGCATGTCCAACTCGTGTCTGCGCATCCCGCGTTGTATAAAGAAGATGCATGTCCGACTCGTGTCTGCGCATCCTGCATTGTACAAAGACGTACATGTGTCTGCGCAGCTCTGATGACTACTTCACAGTGTTCCTACTGGGCAGGAGCTGAACTGTGAACCCAAGAACTGCCCCCCGATGTCATCGTCCATCACGATGTTTTAATGTAGTCATCGTCCGATGCCAATTTGGTTGACATCTCCCAACCCTACCATCAGGTCCTGTTTCTATTTTCATGGAAGAAAATGAGCGTGACCGCTGCTTTAGACGACAAAGCTCAACACTCATCAAGATATGCAAATCTACTCAATATTCACCACAACCACGACAAGATTTGGTTGACAAGTGAGTCTAACATGTTAAAACCTATGTTAAAGGTTTTCCCTTTTCCTGTGAAGTTCACTTCCTACAGAAACAGCAGCCTGAGAGGATCGACCGTATCTCAAGATCTTTCACAGAAAATTAATGAAAAGACAATAAAGTCCTTTACCCGAGTCTCCTCAACACATAAGCAATCTAAAGAGCCATGCTCTCAGCATCCTTCATTACCAACCCAAGAGCGTGAATCTTTATCTTGGGTTTACAACCAGAACGTGACCACTGACCCCTGGGCTAAGGTCACAAAGGCGGTACAAAGTGTCGACCCCTAGGTCAAAACATTTTACAGGGGCCAATATTTGTAATTGCTGTATTTCTCTGGGAACAACAAGGTCAGAAATAAATGGTATGACTGCTTGATTCAGTATAATACAAGTGTATACAATCACCTCAGTGTTCATATAAACATCCTGCAAAATATCTCCATAATAAATCCAAAAACTAAAACACATTTGCTTCCATTCTAAAATAGGTTTACTATGCAAAATACAAACAAATGTAAGGAAAAAGGAAAATATCTTTATTTCAACTGTATGTGTGTACTGTGTTAAATACATCAGGGAATATGAATCCTTGAAAGCAATACTAAATAATGAAACAACACCACCGAACCCCCATGGAATGACTCCGACTGTGATGAAAAGCAAGGGGAAATGAGTGGAGAGCTGGAAAATATGAATAAGAGCGACAGAATTATTCCAACAATGAGACCAACAGAACCACACCCCCTACCTCCCAGTGCTGTATCCTTTTGATGAGCTTAAGTTCATCTGGAAAAACATACTAGGAAAGGAGGTCAAAACGAGCAGAGGTGTGGTCCTTCAATGAATGTATAAGCACTCGTGAGAAAGCGTGGGCAGAGTTTGTCATCTTGACTGTGATGAGAGTTGGCATGCCACCGCAGCTAATGGTTTTACAGTAGGGCGCTGTAAATACGCTGATGTACCCTGCTATTATTTATTCAGTGGCACAATTTTCAAGAATGCTTGATCTGAACTCGATGCAAAAACACAACAAACAATGCTACGAAAAGTCTGTTTATAAAATTTACGAGTAGTGTGCGATTAAAGGGAGGGTGTCCAATTTCTCATAGCCGTTGTTGATGTTCAAATCACCAAAACAAACATACCCCTAGCCCCATCTTACGCTTTTGTCAGCGCTCGGCTAATGCCCATCCTGTGCACTGTGCACCTTACTGCTGATTGGCTACAAGGTTGTTTTGGTACTCGGCCCAAAACGTAATTTGGAAATCGGTTACCCCGCCTTTAATATCACCTCAGATCAGATATATTGCTTTGGGGGAGTTATGAAAAGAAGCATTTCTGTGAATTTTTAAAAGCGATGCAATGCAATACAACAACAAATATTTGTCTTCTCAGTGTACAATGCTAAACGAAAACACACAGTGAGCTTGCATCCTTAAATGGGTAGTTAGTCCTTTCGTAATTTACTCTCGCTCTCATGTCATTTCAAAACCGACTTACTTTCTACTGTACAACACAAAATAAAATCTTTTAAGGAATTTTAGTAACTAAACAATTGTCTGTAAAATGTGTTACACAAACAGTGCTTTAATGAACAAACAGAGGGTTTAGCATGCTAAAGTGCAACACCATCATGCCCATCCAAAATAAATACACCCCAGGCATTGTCCACCATACCATACACTACAAATGTCTAGAGAACCACAGCTGACAATATCACCCCCCACACCCAAGTTCTTTAGAACTTTAGATGAGCTCATCCAGAGAAAGAACCGCAAACACGGACAAGGCCAATTAACTCTCCTCTATTCAGCCCAAATAGCCTCATTGGGAACAAAAGATACAGCACACGCTACCCTTCTCTTATTCAGCCACTGACCAGTGCATAAAAAAGGTATTTTTAACAACTGAAGAGGTTGTCTAGACTAAGTTCTGCAATTAAAGCACTGAAGGAGTTGATAAATAATATGAAAGCAGTCTTTAAAGACCAAAATATTTCAGCCAACATTGGCTCATTGGGATTAGATAACTGTGCCCCAACTGCCCGATTAACATTATTTACAGAAACCATATAAATAAATATTATTTTTGCAAATCTTTTCCTAAGCATTATTAACAAAGTTTTTATATTCAGCCATGTTGAATGTTGTGTACATCTTATTTAATCTGTTTACCCTATGCTGGGAAGAACTGACCCAGCCTATCAGTGGGAAGAAAAACCCACAAGTTTATCCGCCGCTCAACTTTGTTTCTTCGCTGTGGAAAACAAGCGTTTATGCTCAAGTTTTCATACTTAATTCAGGACAAAACACTTATCCGATTCTCTTCTGTGAACAAACAAGCCATGAACCCTTTTGTCTTCTGGGCCATCAGCTAAACATTTCCTGAGGAATTCCATCCAGACCTGTTATTCTTGGAGATGAAACAACGGCAACTGCAAAATGAAGGAAACCGCTTTCTACCTTTTTTTATTGAAGGAAAGGAAGAGCTTGTCTGGTTAAAACAAAACAGCCTATCATTTATAGCTATTAGAGCTCCTGAATTGTGTTTACACAGCAACATTAAAGGGATAGTTGACCCAAAAATGAAAATTCTGTCATCATTTCTCCCCTGTTGTCATTTTAAAACCTGTATACCTTTCTTTCCTCTGAAGAACACAAAAAAGGAATTTAAAAAAAATTAGGTAATTGTAACCAGCAGTCATTCACTTGCATTGGTTTTGTGTCCATACAATAGAACTGAATGGATGCTGGCGCTGCTCGGTTACCGACTTTTTTCAAAATAAAATTTTTTGTTCATCAAAAGAAAGTCATACATGTTTGAAATTTTTGGGTGAACTATCCTTTTAAACTGGTTGACTATCAACCTCCTCAATTACACTGACCTAAGAGATACTTCTTATGACGTGTTTACACACACATGCCTCGCTCTTTATTTATTTACTTAAAGTTAGTTATTTTCGCGTGATTCGAGCTGACAAATATTTTTTACTTGTGCAGAAGACGAGATTGACATGCTTTCGCAAAACACGACGCCTGATTCCGTCGCCAGACCCGAGTTAGCATCTAATCTTTGTAAGAGTCTTTGTATGCAATTTACTTACACAAATCGCATATTTCGCGTTTGGTGTGAACCCCCAAATATTCCCTTACTGTCTGTTGTATTATGGACAAAAAACAATAAAATATACAGAAAAAACATTCCGCCAGTTTTATAAAATCACTTAAGTTAAATTCAATAATGCTTTGGAATTCCAAAGGACAAAGATGTCTTAATATAGACGATCACAAGAAACCAAAACATATAGCATGAATTCAAACTAAATTGATAATACATCAAGCAAATCAACTACAACGCCATCTTCCATGGCCTATTAAGATACTAACTAATTACCTAGAATCAGTTCCAAAACTGGAGTAAATCAATTTGATTCAATTAGTCTAATGAACCATCTGCAATAAACATTACGTTCAAGAGATTCAAATGGCAGTCACACAAAATCTAGCCCTACAGAAAAGGTTTCAAAATGTTCAATTTGGCTGCCAGTTCAGTCGTCTGTCTACCACCAGTATATTCCCAAAGTGCCACAGAAGATCCATCTCTAATGGAATACTTTAAAGGAATCCTGTTATCCTCTAAACTATCGAGGGGAACAAAGGCTTTTCAAAGGACAGACCACCCAAAAATGACACATCTGTCAATTAAAGACAAACAGAATTATATAGAATGTAGTGTTGTCACGATACTGGAATTTCTTACTTCGATACGATACCTTGAAAAATATCGATACTCGATACCATTTTCGATACCACAGAGAAAAAAACTACCACAACATTAAGGGGGTAATTTTTTTTTTATTATTTAAAGATAAATATAACATATATAATGTATTATAAAGAGTTATTAAAGGGTAAAATGCATTATAATTCTTCATAATGTGTGTTGTACGCATTATGTACTGTTGCAGTTCGAGTCTCATCTTCTTTCTGGTGCTACAAGAGAATGCCAAACTTTAATAAACATATATATTTTTTTGACAGCACTTTTAAAATGAACTGAACTTTGTAACTAATCTCAGAACTTAAGTAATTGGTAATAGATATTTGTTAACATAAATAAACAATGAAAAATACTTCCAAAACATGTATTAATCTTAGTTAAAAGTTAATTTAAACTAACATTTACTAATACATGTACTAATTAAAATCCAAAGTTCTATCTGTTAATATTTTTTTTCTTTGGACCAGCCCAGAGGAAAATTTTACTGCTCAAAGCTTGCTTTTCTATAGCTCAGGAGACAAATTTGAGATTCTCATCTAAGCCTTATTTTAATCTATATTTTGTCTAAAATGTTTCTCATATATTTCTCCTAAAATTCACTAGGAGCAATAGGTGAGACAGAATAATCAGAGGGAGTCATACCTGAGACTAAAAGGAGATGCCTTGCTAATCTCAATTCTGTGCTTTTAATGACTCCTTTATTTCTCCTTTGAAAAAGAAAATGAGCAATACTGGAGCTACTATGGAGCAATATCCGAGTCTCTCGCTCACTCTCCCTCTCATGCACACAAACACACACGCACGCACATGAATTACTAATTCAATCATATGACCTTTTCCTCCTACCAGACTAGATTCACCATTCTAAACAACACAGATCATCCACTTCAGAACATCTTGATGGACCAAAGAAAAAACGGACGGGAATGCTACTCTCTCTTCACTGCAGGACAGACAGAAGATCTATCCACAACCATCAGGCTTAAAAAATCTATAGCAAATGGCAGATTAGCTGATGTAATAAAGAAATAAAGAAATTTGAATTTGAATCTTTATTTAAATCAAAATAACATTAACAAATTTAAAGATATTTTGAAGACAGGAAAAACTGTTTAAACATGGTCATTACAAAATAAAGTGCTTTTTTTTTGTAAAATTCTGTTTTTAAAACAGTAACAATTTTAACAATGTTATGAGCAGTGGCAGGCCAGGTTTACAACAATTCACAACAATAAACTTGAATCTCTGACGCCAACATACATAATTTGAAAACAAATACTTTTTGTGAACATTGTCATTTCAACAAATGTCTCTGTGTGCCCCATCCAATATTTACAGTGTTGTGGCCCTGATGCGGCATTTGTTTATGAAGGCTTTCTTGACCTTACTTTTTTCAACCGGTGTCCAACCATCCAGTGTACTACAGCGCATGACATAAGCTGCAAGAATAAAAGAAAAGAAAGCACGAATTACAGATTGCATTGAGTAACCGCAGTTACCACAACAGTATTAACAACTTTTTTCATCCTGATACGACAAAATTCACATTGTAATATCTCTATTGATCACACATAAGGAAATGCAGCAAAACTGTGAGGACAGTGAAACAATCATAACATTTAACGTAGTTATTTGATATATGGGTCCAACACCTCTTATTGGGTTCCCACACATTTTTTACCAATTAATTTTCATAACTTTTTCCACAAATTGTTAACAACCACATGAGCAACATACTTACTTAGAATTGCATTGACTTTGAACTTATCCAGGACTCTCTTCCCATCTGGCACCTTTCCGTGTTTCCCAAATGCCACAGCATTCTGGCACTCCTCTGCAGTAAAGAATTCATCAAAAAGAAGATGGAACAAGCGAAGGCAGTCCTTTTTTGCGGTTGCATGGATTGCAGCCAGGTGAGTCGAGGACAAGAAGAGGCCACTTCCTGGATATAGCTCCTGCTGCCGAGATCTGCCTTTTGGAGCCCAAACACCAGCCTGAGGTTGGATCTGTTCCACTTTGTCCAGGAAACTTCTGAATGCCTCGAGGTGCTCACCACCTGTGACACAAAAGATGTATATTACCTTACAGGGACACAGCAGCATTCATAAAGTAAAAAAATAAATAAAAAAAGACAATTTTTTTAAATCCAAAAGATTTCATGATTGGATAAGAGTTTTACCAAATTGTTAAAAGTTTTTAAGATTTAGCTTAAGCATCAAATAACTCCCAATGTCCAAAGTAAGACAATGTAGTAGAACTTTAAACATATACCAATATAAAAACATAATTACAATTTTATGTTGCACAATTTAATACACTAGATTATTACCCACGTTTTTTTTTTTACACAACTCTTCTGAATAGATATTAGGTGTGTTAGAAAAACTTTGAGAGAAAAAAAAGAAGTGTTAAAAGAACAAGTAATTGCAACAGAGAGACAAAACATACTTACTTATACCACAAAGCACATCATGCAGTTTGGCCTTTTCCTCCACTAATTTTTCCACCTCTGTCTTGCATGCTTCGCATGGCTTCCATGATCTGTCTTCTGCTGACTCAGGCGAAATGAAACATGGTTCTCTCTCTGGAATTGGATCATGCTCGATGATTAAAGCATCTGCAGATGAGCTTGAAGTCTCATGTTCAGAGGTGCTTGTCTGGCTCTGGTCCCCAAGAACAGCAGGTTTTTGATGTGTATTAGGACTGTGCAACATTTTGAGGAAGCTTTCTTTGGCTGTAGGAGCTGGTGGCTGTCTTCGCTGATCCAAATCTGCCAAAACAGGCTGCTGTTGTGTTTGGTCTGAAGGTGTGGGTAGTGCTGTGTGAGGCTGGTGATGCTTTGAATACTGCGAAAGGCTGGAATTGTGTGGAATTGCAGACAGAGTAGTTCGATACTGGTTGAGCGACTGGAATGGTGAATGCTTGTAATGTTGTGGCGTATTTGGTGATGATTGGGAAACTGGAAGTTGGTACTGTGGCCAGGCAGCTGCATGCTGGTGCTGTGGCTGGACAGGTAGAAATGACTCTGTAGGTGGAGGCTGGTACACTGGCCAAGTTGTTGGAGGCTGAATGACATTTTGGTCCACAGTATTTAGGTGATCCTGTGCAGAGGTGGACTGGCCTGCTTGAGGTAGGGATGGAAGGTTGTAGAATCTTTGTGCAGCTGCATCTCTTTTTTTCATGTCCTTCTTTGTCGCCTTCTTGGTATCCATCGTTTTGTCAGCTGTTCCAGTGAAGTCTACTGTAGCTTTGTAGAACTTATTGTCAGACCATCTTGCAAGTACTTCTTCTCCTGGTGTCAGATCTCTAAAGCAAGCGATGGGTTTATCATCTTTGTTTAGTATATCACAGAGATTAAAAATCTTTGCTGTGTATCCATCTTCAAAGGTCAAAAATACAAAAAGTCCTGAAAATGAACACAAAGTAAACAAAAAGGAGATTGTGAGTAAATCAGTGCAGGCTAAAATCAATCTTACTTAAACATGCTACTATATCTTTATTGTCTTATTTCTAACCCTCTTAGCAAAGCAACACAATTACCTCTTCACTTTAGCCTTCAACTAGGATTAACTTTATTCTTTTAGCACTTTCAAATTTATTCGCTCCTGCAACTCTTTGATTTATGCACTCTCTATTCTATTTTTTCAATGTTTTCAATCCCTTTCATTATTTAATTATCACACATTTATTTGTTTATTTATTTATTTTACACATTTTCTTTGAAGAGTATGGTGCAGGAATACTTTTTTGTAAAGAACTTTGAGCTGCAATTCCTATACAAATTATTTTATCCCTAAAATTATGAGATGATTCGCAAAATTCAGTCACTAAAATGTACAAATAAGTTTCACTCCTTTTTCATGACATTCCATTAAAAACTCCTGTAGGCTATAATCAATATGTGTGCCTCAAGCTACCAATATACAGTATTTATAAAAATTCCAGTAGTACTCTCTAAAAATGGCTGGGTTAAAATCAACCCAATTGGCAACCCAGCGCTGGGTAAATATTGGACAGAACACATGCTGGGTTAAAGTAACCCAGCACACTGGGTTACACATGATGACCCAGCATGCTGGGTTATTGAAAAAACCCAAAATGTAGTCATTTTAACTATTCATGTGTTTAATTCTGGGTTATTCTTGCTGGGTTATTCTTAATTTATTCTGTACTTCATTGTCAATCAAGACACTTGACATTTATTTAAAAAAAAATATATATATTTGACTGTAAAAATAATTGTTAATAAAAATGTTAACTTTTACACCCAGTAACAGCAACATTTTTAGATTTGCATAATTAAAAGAAAACAGTTTAATTATAATAAATAAAAATTTTTCATATTAAACATTAACAAGCATTATAAATAACATTATAAATGACTAATAAACATACTCCACAATATGTAACAACAAATCTCAATTAATAAAAATAACTAATGACATATAAATTATGTATAATACATTATGAATTACACCACTTGTAAGAAACCACACGTGCAGCAAATCAACTCATTAAATACAGGCTATACCACACTCGTCTTTCTTTAATATATGCACAAACCTTGAAATGTTTGGTTTAAAACAGAGGGAGCAACATAATTGACTGGCCGCTTAATATCCAGAGTGGACACCGAGAGCGGCGTTCCTGAACCGGGAATGCTTGACCGCGCTCGCGGGGCACTCGCCGGTTTGACTCAAATTTTGTTAAATTCTCACTAAAGTTCATAAACTTAGCTTACATGTGATGGGGTTCACTATAATTGTATTAATTCGCATATTCGCGCATCTTCACAGGACTATGCGAGGTCATTTTATTTAATGGTGATCTGAGGTAACAGTTGCTGGTCGTCTAAATTACATCACTAATGTTAGTTAAGACACTGTTGCCTTGCAAAACGTTACAAATTATGATTATTTCAATAAATATTCAATTAAAACGTAAAAAACTTAGCTTTAAATTGCTCCAGCCAGTGACTTTGCCCCTTTGTTCTTTATTAAACTGAAAGTTGCGAAGTACACTCAACGTCTTCAGGGCGGTAAGCGCGCGCGACTCTTCAAATAACCCAGCGGTGAGCAGAAACAACCCAACACATTAACCCAGCGGGTTTCACCCAACACATTGAAAACTAAAACTACCCAAAAAGTGTTTAACATGTGGAAAAATAACCCAACAAAACAACCCAACGGACTCAACCCAGCGGTATGGGTTAAAAAATAACCCAGCCATTTTTAGAGTGTATAAGAGACCAAATACTGATGAATATTTTGGTTAGTAAAGTGTCCAAAGTACGTTAAAAATAACCACTTAAACCAATTTTAATACTTAACAAAATGAGCTAAGCCGTAGTATAGTAAAATAACTCAATTACCATCTTGGTTATCTCTGGGGGAGCTGGGGTCTGGTTCATACAAAGTCATCTTTTTCGGAGGGTTTCGCGCTCTTCTGGTCAGTTTTGTTTTAGTTCCTTCTGCACTCATTCTGTAAAATAAACAAAAGTACAACACATTTAATTATTGGGGTCTCACTGCACGAGATCAATTTTTTTCCAATCACACAATTTCTGTAACTTCAAGAATGTATAGCTACAAAATACGACCAGTTTCTTCAGAGAGTATCAGAACCCCCATACACTCGCCATTCAAAATGCCCAAAAAAACATGTTGCTTACCTTCTTTTGAGTCCTCCAACTGTTTTTTCCTCCATTCCGACTGCCCGCAACTCCATACGTTAACTAACGCGCGCCTTAACCTCGTTGATTCAGCAGCGCCCCTCCAATGTGAATTGACCAATGACGATGCAGCATTTGTGATTGATGGCGCTCTCTTCTAATGCTGACGTTGGGGCTGCATCATCTACAAGGTTCAAGGTTCACAGTGTTTTTGCGCCAACTGGAGCTCAAAAAACAAAAAATGGTGGCGGTGCAGCATCTATAAGCGGTGAGTGGATACAGCGACTTTTTAATAATAGAATAAACTTACTTATGTTTTCTTTGTAATCAAGCTTTGTAAATGTACAAGACATTATCTTTTAGTACTTGATTTTTTGTTTTTACATTTAAAAAAATCAAGTTTATTTTTATTTCAGTTAACTGAAATAGTTCTTACACGCCCATTATTTCAGTGTCATATAATTTTGTTTTCATTTACTACAATAACCTTATGAAACCCTAATAATGAAATGGTTAGTAAAATAAGTGATTGTCACATGCCAAGAGTTTTCACTTGTGCATTCTGTACCAGCTAATGAATGTTACAACTGCAATCATTTTCATTATAATCATAATTTAGTCAACTTTATGTTAATCAATTTCTATTAAATAGGAAAGGTTGCACGTGTGTATAATTATTCATTTAATGTAACCCTTTTCAGTCTGAATAAATTTAATATATTTTGTGCCCTTTTATGAACTATCTGTACCTTTTTTTTCTGTCAACCACAGGTTATTTTCCCTGCAGCCCCCGACACCTGTCAATATTGCTCTTCCATAGAGGTTACTGATAAATTTGATAGTAGGGGGGGTAAGTGTAACACTATTTAACACTGTGTATTAGACTGCACTGTCTATACCACCATCATCAAAGAAGAGCATCTTCTATATTTGTGTGTGTGTGTGTCTGTGTATGATACAGTTGGAGCTACATATATTTAAAAATAATAGAATGGCGCAGAGGTACAACTCACGCTGGAGGAGAAAGGTGAAGAGCCAGCAAAATACTTGCAAAAGATACAGAAGAAAGGTTGGGAAATTTACATTTTATTGTTTTTATATTGTCATCTGCAGTGATTGATTATAAGCACATTTACCCAAGTTCTATATTTACGTACCATTTGAGGTGTTGGTACTTAACTTGCCACTTGATATTTCCACTCCACTACATTTTAGGGAAAAATAATATTTTAATGTTTACTACACTACATTTATCTGATAACTACCGGTATAGTTTCCATTTGCTTTACAGATTACATTAAACTTCAGAGTCAAAACAGCACATTTTTAGATTAATTTACATGAATGACTTAACTGATTCAGGTCAATAACAAATCTGATAATTGGCAAGGATATGATCAACCAACCCATACATGTAAATATTATGTAATTTACTTACACTTTTGAAACTGAAGTACATTTACTGTGATATCATTTACTTTAATACTTTTACTAAAGTCTTTTTCATGTGGGTAACTAGCTTTTACCAAAGTCATATTTTAACAACTTCCCTTTTACTGAAGTGTGTCTTTCAGGTAATTTATATATAAAAAAAAAAACATTTAGCTGCTATGTTCTTTACTCAGCTACATTTCCTCAGCTCCATTGGTTCTGACAATGTTCCTCAATAATTTTATATAACAATAAAATATTTGTTTGAAATGACAGTTTGTTAAGATCACCTTTATATGTGGAATTAGCAAAATATTAAGAACATGTCTGACCTATGTAGTAGTGTTCAACAGCACTACAAAGTACAGTTTTCAAAATGTCCATCCAAGTAAATAATCACCTCTTTTAAACAGATCCAATAAAATTTTAATATTTTAATCCCCATGAGGGGAGAATTTATAGCAGGATTTCCTACAGTATATACTGCATTGTTGTAACCTAGGTATGCCTTATAAATCTGCATGTGAGTGTTAAATATGCTTAATGTATTATCATTCTCGGTTTTCTGCAGGACACACAAGGACAGGAAAATAGAGGTAAAACATGTGCAAAAATGTAAAACAACTAACTCCATTTCCTTCAGTCTCCAAGATGGCATGTAGTTTATATATTCTGTGGAAATCACATGTTGCAAAGCTTTAAATTTTGATCGACTGGAGCGTTAATTCAAATAAAAGTTAATGTGTCCAATAAAACACTGTTACTGAAGTGAGACCTTCTAACCTCACTTGGGTTGTCAAGGGTTTACTGACAGCTCAGGTGATTATTATAACACTTTAATAGTCTAGTAATTAGTAATGTGTTTAGCATAAGTATAATGAAAAATAAACTAGTAAGCCATAAATTCACCAATCAAGTAAAAGCAAATTAATCAATTGATTTGTTTTTTCCTAGAAGCAACAAACTGGAGGTCAGATGATTACAGCACCGAGCAAGTGACCAGATCTGCTAATTTGGAAGATTCTTCAAACACAAATGTGTGTAACATCCATTACGCCAACCATTCATCCCAGTGCTATGGACACACAAGTGAGATGCATCACTCTGGTCTTAATGTTGAATCAGAGCCTGAACAGCCTATTTACATGGATACATTTCCTGAGCACCTACCTGAATTTGTTGAAAAAGGGACTTTAGATGACAATGTGTTATTTGATGAAGACTTTTCAATTGATGATGACCTATCATTTGAAGACAGTTTTGAGCTTAACCAAGAGGAGGGAACAGAACTCGAAAGCTCTACAAACACTGTAGATCATCCACTGTACAGAAATGCACAAATTTCTGTTGCAGAGAGTCTTCTCCTCATAATGACTTTTGCAAACAGACACAAAATAACAGGAAAAGCTCTCAGTGATTTGCTTACATTAATATCTCTGCATTGCCCCTCTGATACACAGACTGAGTGTCTTAAAAATTTACACAAATTTAAACAGTTTTTTGTTGATCCCTCCTCTCTGCTTTTGCACACATATTGTAGCTCATGCTTCATGATTGTTGAGAGTACAGACACCCAGTGTAAAACCTGTGAAGCCAATGTGTTGATGGAGGGGTCAACCTCCTATTTCATTGAGGTTCCCATTGAAGCACAACTGAAGAGATTGTTTGCTCAGGAAGGTTTTGAAGAAAAACTTAAGTTCAGGTTTAATAGACATAAAAAGTGTCAAGACAGTATTGAAGAAATATATGACGGAAAAACCTATCAGAAATTAACTACTTGCAATGGGCCTCTCAGTGATTCCAGAAACATTTCGTTAATGTGGAACACAGACGGTATACCTATTTTTAAGTCTTCAAAGTTTTCTGTTTGGCCTTTTTATTGTGTCATAAACGAGTTAAATTTTAGTGAACGCACGAAACGAGAAAACATGATATTTGCAGGTGTTTGGTTTGGGGATTCAAAGCCATCAATGTTGACATTCCTTGAACCACTGTGTGGCACTCTGAACAAAATTGAAAGAGAAGGAATTTCTCTTCAGTTTGCAGGAGCTCCAGGACCTTTCATATGCAAAGCCTTTACCATTGCAGGAACCTGCGATTTGCCTGCAAAAGCTTTGGTACTTAATACTGTTCAATTCAATGGACATTTTGGGTGTCTAAAGTGTGAACAGCCAGGTCAAACAGTGAAGACTGGAGAGAGAGGTCATGTCCATGCCTTTCCTTTCCAGAAGACAGATCCAAAAGGCCCGCCTCGTACTCACAAGGGGTTTGTAGATTATGCTAAGATGGCCTATGATTCCAAAAGCGTTGTTCGTGGGGTGAAGGGACCTACGTTTCTCTCCAGACTAACAAGCTATGATTTGGTCTTGGGCACAGGTATAGACTACATGCATTCTGTACTACTGGGAGTAATGCGTCTATTGATGTTTTTGTGGTTTTCCACAGAGTTCTCTCGATGTGCATTCAGTATGGTCAGATCAATCAAAGAAGTTGACAAACGTCTGGAAGAAATAAGGCCACCATTTATGATTCGATTCCCTCGTTCTGTGTCTTCTCACAGGATGTTCTTTAAAGCATCTGAGTATCGGTCCATTTTGCTGTTTTTCGGGCCAGTTGTATTCCGGGGCATTCTTGCAGGACTGTACTACAACCATTTCCTGCTCCTCAGTGAAGCAATCTTTATTCTTCTGATGGAGTCAATAACCCCTGCTCAAATAGATCATGCTGAGAAACTACTCTGGAATTTCTGTTCCCAAATGAGTGGACTCTATGGTGAGCGATACATGACAGCCAATTTGCACTTACTTGTCCATTTAGCTGATAGTGTGAGAGCTCTTGGACCTCTGTGGACACACTCTTGCTTTCACTTTGAAGACAAAAATGGGTACTTGCTCCGTCTTATACATGGAACCCAGAATATACCTGCCCAAATGGTAAATGCTGTAAAGACTATACAATCTCTCCCTAGCATCACACAAAACATAAAGCTGAACATAGTAACTACTGAGTTTTTGGCCAGAATGACAAATAGCAATAGTTATCAACCAAGTAATGTTGTCAATATTGTGTCCATGTTAGGGGCATCATTCAATAGATGTCTTGAAACTGATGATATTTTTCTTCTGGAACAGTTTCTTGGTCAGGCTTTACATAGTAATGTCGTCAAGGCATATAACAGAGCTCAAATAGGGAAAATAATTTACACTTCCCAGCAGTATGTCAAAACCAAAAGACGAAACAATTACACAGTGTTATTTTGTGATGGTGCGCAGATCAAATATGGACAGATTAAATTATTGTGTTCCTACAAAGAACCCAATGAAGGTCAGAATGAGATAAAACTTGCATTTTTGAATGAATTTGCAGTTGCAAGCATAAATCTTCTACAAGATACTTTGACAGGTGGAACGTGTTTCCATATTGTTACCCTCCTGGAAGTTCCTGTGAGAAAGACAGTGGTAGGACTTGAAAGTATTTTGGCCAAGTTGATGTGCATTGATTTGTTCTCGATGCCTGGTATTGTGTTTGCTGCACATTTCCCTAACAAACTTGAAAGGGACTAAAGATATTATAAAGTCAAGATATGATCTTATTTTGAACCGAAGAGCCCATGATTTTTCCAACTAGTTGAAAATCCTTACTGAAAATGTAAAATATGTTGATGGACAAATAGTTTATAGTGATGCCATCTCAACTGTTTTATATGGGCAAATCTATTGTCATACAAAAAAGTCACTTTGGGGCTAACATGAGAAGATGCATACATCTGAATATACAACATTAAAATTATTAATGATATGAGTTTTTGGCAGTTAAACTGATACATCTGAAATGTTGAAATTGTGATTTATTTGCTCTCAAGTTACCAATAAATGACTGTTTTTATTTTGCAATGTGTTTTGTGTGGTTAATAAAATTATTTTACTGGATTACATGCAGTGAAATATTTCAAATCATTTATAGAAAATAATATAAAAGAAGAGGGTCTTTGCAGCCTAAAATAAAAGATTTACAATTATTTTATTCATACAGTAATACATTATATTTAAAAAATCATGTGGATTAAGATATCATATGATATGAAACAACCAAAACAGTGATCCAAGTCTGAGAATTCAATGAGCACTTGTGGAAATCTCTTCCTTTGCTCTATCTGAGTTAAGCATGAGATGCCTGAATTGAAGCCGGGATGAGAGTATATTGAGTTCATGGAGAGAACTCTCTGATTTCTCTGTCTGAGATCACAAAGAGACACAGAAGTTGAGAAACTCTGAGCATTATATTAGAGCTTGTTGAGATCTCTTCTGAAACTTAAAAGGAGACTAAATTGAGATTTAGTGCATCTTATTGCTCCAGAGAAAAGCCTGAGAAACAGGAGAAATAAACCTTTGTCTCAGTTTGGTGTCATATGGATCTCAAAGTTGTCTAGGAGAAATAAATGAAACATGTTGGAGACCTCTTTTCAGATTTTCTTTTCCTCTGGGAGATCAACATGATCCGTTGTATTTTATTACATACTGTCATCAAAGATTAAAATATACTGTAGCAAATACATTGCTCATCCTTCATAAATGCTGGTCAATACATAACATTATTTGATGTACATATTTTAATGCCGGATTCAAATATCACCGATCCACACACGTAATCATTTTTTGAATTAAGTTAATTAAGCACAAGTTAATTTACATTTGACCACAGTTAAAGTATTTAAAGATTCACAGCTAAAGATTCCTCCGTCGGATTGTATTAACTTTAAGAACTACGCTGAAAAAACGAGACAACACTCATATCGCTATATTAGAGGTGTTAGCGCCTTTTGTTAGCACTGCAGCAACTCTTGCATATCGGCTTGTTTGTGTCCTTAGGCTTTCCATGTTCATTTGCCTCATATCCAAAATATTTCCAGATAGCACTCCTGCTGTGTTCTTTATCAACCAAAGCCGGTTGCGGAGGCGCCGCACACGCCATATTTATATTCACTTCACTTTTGCTATTTAAGCAGTGCGAATGAGACGAGACACGTGACAGGCACTGCGGTCACGTGTGGTGTTTGTCAACTCGCCTTCGGAGATAAGTGAAGTGACAGCTCGGCTAGGATCGGAGTATCGATACTTCGGGAAATTAGTATTGGTACCGTTCAGATATTTCAGTATCGATACTTATCGAAATATCGATATTTTTGACAACACTAATAGAATGTCAAGGCTGTTTTTTTCCACACAATGAAATGTATACATACCAATTGTAGACAAGCACTAAATAACCAAAACATCATTAAATTTATCATGGAGTTAAAATGATCCTGAGCTAATCCCAATCAAACATTTGACATAACTTTAAGATTTGACATAATTAGCTCCTTACAAATGTCTAAGAACTCAAGCACAGGCCTATTAAAGAGTATTAGCATAGGCTTAAAATGGACCCAACATGAAAACAATGACCTCTCGTCTTTTTAACAACTTAAATTTTAGAGGACATCCTTGCACTATCAGAACGGCTAATAACCCAAGTCATAATGGCTCGGCATAATCCAAAGCCATTTTCATAATGGCCTCCCTAACAGCAGGCTTGTGATCCAATTCATTGCCCGAAAAAAAAACATTCAGCAGGCGTAATTTATTACACCCTTTTCTGAGAAAATACATGTACAATGAGAGGTAAGCTGATATGATTTACATTAATTACCCAATCATATGACCCCACACTTGCTTTGGAGGTGTCTAGAAATAGCTGCTAGCTTCTACAGGTTTTTATATCATCTTGAAAGTGCCTTCAGAGTGCATCAGTTGATCGATACATTATTGATGGAGCATCACTCCATCGTTAGTCAGATTACAAGAGGCTTGAAGTTCGCATTCAGGCAACACATCACAGCGTTCCAATTCATTTTGAGCATTGAGGTCTATGTTGAGTCAATGAATTGAACCATCACAAACATTCGGAAACCTGCCTGTCGCTGAAGTGCCCATAATGAAAAGGATGAGGTCACCAGCAGGAAGGGATATATTTGCCAAAAAACCAAACACAGCTGCTCGGAGCTCGCATTTCACCATAGCCGAACGTATAAGAAACTTCATCAATCATCACGCTGGTGGGCAAGCTCTGAAGTTAAAAGCATAGTTCACCCAAAAATCAAAATTCAATCGTTATTTATTCACCCTCATGTGGTTCAAAACCTGTATATGACTGTTTCTTCTGTGGTAAAAAAAGATGATATTTTGAAAAATGTCTGAATGGTTTTGTGTGGAAGTCAATTGGGCCCAATGTTGTGTAGTAACCAACAATCTTCAAAACACGTTTGGTGCACTGCAGAAGAAAAGTCATACAGGTTTGAAATAACATGTGGGTGAGTAAACGATGATTTTCTTATTTTTGGATGACCTCTGTCTCTATAACCCTCAACAAGCGCCAAATGTCATGACTATCAGTGGTGTCCTTTATGATTCTATACAAATCTATATGGGTTTGAGAGTCAAAGCCTTCTAAAATATCCCTAAAGAACAATCAATAATTTCTGCTCACCGTTTCTTTCTATTTCCATGGTGTTTATCCCCGTTTTGTCCTTTGCTTGTACATTGTGTCATTAGCGTCGCAGATTTTATAAGATGCAGTTGGCAGGCAAAATGCTGCATCACAGATTGCAACATTTATTAAGAGGAGAGCTAATTATATCCACACATATGGGATAAATAGCCAGAGAGCAGGTTTTAGCTATTCTCTTTACTGAAGAATTTTTAGAAAATTACGTTTTTTAAAGCATAACGAGACGGTGCAGGTTAAAAAAGCATGACCACCCGTGATGTCCAGTAGGTCTGTGCACATGCACGTATTTAAAGGGGTCATATGGCAGAAGTGTTTTTCTGTGTCTTTGGTGTGTTATAGGTTAGCCATGCATGTATTAGACACGTAAAATTGCAAAAATGTATGTGTCGGAACAAAAGATGAATTCTATCTAAAACCGAATGCTCACCCAGATCTGCCTGAAATGCCTCGTGTAACCACACCCCCACGCATGTACGTCACTTTGTGGACCGCCCAAACGTATACGCAAGTAATGTGGGCGGTCTTGTTAATCTCACTGTACCGTCGCCGGCACAGCCTGATGTTCCGAATATGCTGAGACGCGTTACATTTCCGTGCAGTATTCAAACAATCACTACGCACTAGTGACCTGGCCAATCATAGCACACCTCGCTTTTCAGAACGATGAGCTTTGTAAAATATCAGCGCGTTTCAGAGAGGCGGAGAAAAGAAGAGATACAAACATGAACGGAATGTGGAAAATACAGCGTTTTTAACCTTAAATCGTGTATACACATTGTCTTACATCTAAAGCAAACAGTAATATTCGTTTTAGCCGAGTCAAATGACCCCTTTAAGCAACTAAATATTTTTCTTGATCTTGTATTGTGATTAATATTATTTCTTATTATTCGTGTCGCACCAATGCATGTCATTAGTTCATTTCAATAGCAGTAATCATATTCTCAATTATTTTTTATAATTCGAGTGCTTCACAAAGCAAATTTTAAAAACCCAAAGCAAAACTGACAGATCCATGTTCTAGATACACAACCACACAAGTGCAGCCTAAATATCAGAAACATCAGAGTTTTATCAGAACACAGTTAACGCTGACAAAGGTTCAGCAAGCAGCCGTTCATAATCAATACACATAATGAGCAATAACCTTTACCATCAAGCATCCTCTCTATTAGTTTTGCATTTTAATTCTTACTGTGCACTTTCATCGACAAAACACTTCCTTTGTTTCAGGTTGAGTGAAGTCCGGACTTTTCACCAGGCATACCTTATTGACCACATGCAAGGATGCACCCAGATTAAACAACATGCAAAACTTCAAAGTTCAACTGTTCAAAGGGGAGGATTGGCTCATTGAAAGACTAATAATCATGATCCACAAATCTGATTATTTTAAGATATTTGGAGTTAATGCACTAGGTTTTCTAGCTAAATTAAACTATAACTCCGAAAAGAGGTTTTATTTTATGGTTTTATGGTGTGTCTTAATGTCGGTACACCAACATATAACGGATACAATTGGACAGTAGCATTGTCAGGCAATCATAGTAAATCATGCATATCCTTAAGAATAATAATCGCTTTTATGTCCTAATGAGTGTTCCCAGGTCCATTGCACAACTGCACATGATGACAAAAAATCCTTGTTTCCTGTCAAACAGCGGTGCTAATTTCCTTTTCCTTGCAGTCGTGACCATGACAGGACCCTCAGTATCGAAACATTCCAAAACAGCCTCAAAAGCTGCATTCACACATCAATGCAGGTCAACTCATGTCTGTTCCTTTTTAGTTTCCCCAAATAGAGCTGGAAGTACTAAGGGAATGATTGATTTAGGATGTTCGTAGATTATTAAAACTAGGCCAAAATGCATATTATGTGTCGCAGTCATACGGCATGCACCATCTCGTCTCACTAAACGTACACAACGGAGATAATAAAGAGGCAAATGCACTTTCTGTCAGTCAAATTGTATTTAAACTTCATTCATCACACCAACTTATTAAAGCTGGAGCTATCGATCTGCCCTATTGTGTTTTGCCAAGTAGGACAAGGTCCTTGTTGGTCCTAGAACAACATTGCAGGTTTGGTCTGGCGTTGGAGCGTAAAGGGGGCATGCAACGGTGTTTCATGCATTCTGACTTATTTACAACGTTCAACCTATAGTCGTCTTCTCATGCTTGACATGGTCAACTTGTCAGAAATCGAGTTGGACGTATGACGTAGTATTTCTGTGCATTTTACACTCCCCCAGCATTCGTATAGGTTTCTGACATTTTTCGAACATTAAAATCAGTTTCGTAACCACTTTTCTAAATCCCTTATTGGGCAATTCTCGGCAATGCAAAAGAATTACCCAACCGACGATGGAGTCCCAGGTACCATCAAGATTGGCTGCACTGCGTCAAGATTGGTTGGGCTGTGGGCCTGCAGCTGTGGCTCGTTAATCTTGCGATAGTGAGAGGTGCGTGTTTGTTAACTGCATTTTAGTGCTGGATGCTATATAAATGATCGATAAAACGCTGGATTTGGAGATCATTTGAAACTACTATCGCGCTCCAAGTGCTAAAAGATGCCGGGCATGAACCTCACGCGGTATGTCTGTGTTTTGTTGCTTTAGTTCCGCCCCTCCACACCGGTGGTATGTGTTCGGAAATAATCGTACCGCTGTATCTGCCTTTCATGAATGTGATCAAACTAAAGACTCTACGGATATTTGAAGGGTGCCATGCTATTCTGTAAGACTCAAGATTAACAGGAGATATGCCGAAACTGTACGAGTGGCCACTTTAAATAACATTTTATCAATGCAGTTAAGGTTAAGACAGGAATATATATATTCTCCTGATATTGTTCCCAGAACAAAACAACACAAGATGCTGGGGGAGGACGCATCTTGGGGAAAAGCAATGTGGATCTGTTCACCAAAAAATATAGGAAGATAAAATAAAAACAGCTATGCTTGTAATCTATTGCATTTTATTCCCAGCTTTCATTTTGAGTTGTATATGCTGTTATATATTTATACCAGGCACGCTGTCATGCCTTTAAAATACAGCACAGATTTCCAAGGGGTGTGGCGCACACAAGGGTTTCTTCAAAGAGCATACTGTGACCATCCATATTACTTCCATATATTTGATTAATCCACGTCTGGTTATACAAGAAAAAAATCCATTTCAGCTTTTACCGGTCAAGATGAGAGCAGTTAAAGTGCAAACGCCAGTGTGGTGACTATTAAGTCTAAATAATTATGTCATTCACAACTAGATGTTCACTTGTGCATGCAACTCTAAAAAAAATATGAGTAAATTATGTTTTAGGGACTAATGCATTTGGGTGATTCGTCTTAGATCCAGTTTTTTTCCCAGAGAAATGACTAATCTTGGCACAATGTCAGTATTATCATGAAGATCAATGTAATTTAAAATGATGCTGCGATCAAGTGACCGTCGGATACTCGAATGACATTCCAATATAACGAAACCAGGTGTAATTGATTTACAAATTGCCAAAGGTGATATAATCCTGATACAAATTACAGCTTAACATTTAATTTCTTATAAATAAATCAGATTGTATATACCTTTTTCTGCTCAAGGTTTATGCAGCATTCCTCTCAAAATTGACCGTGAGGCAATGGTTTAAAGGATACGTCTGGAGTTCACGAACCTCCAGATGAAAAGATGCAGCGCGATTTAAAGATGTGGGTTATCGTACATACCATTAAAATATGGCGGCGTCAGATATCGCCCTTCTGAAACGACCCCTCGCAAGTCATTTGCAAACAGCTTGCGTTGACACTATGTAGGCTTTGTGAATAGGCAGTATCATTTCCTTCCATCCATCCAACATTGTGGAAAGGGAGGATACGCGACCCCGTTTCTCATATACCTCGATGTCAAAGGCAATGTGGGACCTCATGCATCCTAAAATTGGTTTGACTTGCCAGCACTAACGTTACATCCCGAAAACTGTCACCCAACTCTCATTTCCACAGAATGGCTAAACCCGTCCTTATATTTGTGACATTTACACAAAAATCAACAGGCAAAACGAGAAATGTTACGATTCTTATTGAGCTTTCAACGGGACGCGCGGTCAACCCACTTATGCTTGATAAGAAATAAATCACCGGTTTAAAATGCAATGACAGATCGCGCGATGCACACAGCACGCCGCACGAGACCCAACACCGCCCATTCATTCGACTCCATCAAAACACGTCGACCACAAATCAACGATGAAGCGCTCTGAAGTCCTCTCGAAAGAGGAAGCGCGCATGCGATACCGTCGTTAAGTAGTTTTGAAAACGAGTCATTTGCAAATAAGAAGCAAAACATAAACGTGAAATCCTACCTGAAAAGCAGCACGCGCTCTCGTGCAGCGCGAGAGATGAGTTGATTTACAGGCAGCGCGAGCTGAGCCGCGGTCCCGCCTATGGTACACGAAGCCCCGCCCATCTTGTTACTATGGTCCCCCGTTGAGGAGTTAGTATGTTGAGGTGAGTGAATTGTTTTGAAGTGCGACCTTAAAACGGTTCGTATTGTGATTGTTTCCCGCACGGTTGTGAAACTAAAGCGTAAATGTTTGTGTTTGTTGGGAAAACTTGGCTCTGTTGGGTCAAATTGTGTTCCAACGGTTAAATGTGCACATAACCACAAAATGACCGGTTATGTCGGTAGTAAGTCACCAAAGACAGGCCATAGCCGAATATTAGTCAATATTTCTGCCTGGTACACCCGTCCTTCACTATTTAAATACCACGGTACCTGCTTCAGAACAAGTAACGTAAACACGTATGGCAATGAATTTAAATATGCATAAACACGTTTAATCCGCATACGTCACATCTATTTGGTGTTTTAAATTACAGAGGTCAAAACAGACAGTTTTGGTTTTTCGAAGAGATTCTCCGCTTACTTTTTTAAGTGAGAACCGCCATCAAACATAAGTGACATGATCACATGTGGCAATGTATTTAAATATGCATAAACACTGTTTAATCCGCATACGTCACATCTGATTGGTGTTTTTACAATTCAGAGGTCAAAAGAGACAGTTATGGCCTTTCTAAGAGATTCTCCGGTTACTTTTGTTAGTGAGAACCATCATCAAACATTTATAGGCTGGTCCCTGATGATCTCACAAATGTCTGTCTGCAGTCTGCTCCAGATGATGTGACCTTTCACTGTGACGGCCTGGGACACAATGCAGTGTTAATTGATGACTTTTGTGGATGTGTATGGTCAGACATTATTTAGGTTGTGTTCTTCTATACAGTTACAGTATTCAGCATGTGTGTGTGCAGACTGTTTCTCATTAGAGACCATTGGTGTAACTGATAGTGTTGTAGTGGTGGAACTTGAACTGCTGCTTGTGTGGTGATGAATATGCAAGCACAGCTAATGAGGCTAATGGAGCAGAGAACGAGGTGTATTATTAGAGGTTATGTGCTGTCAAACACACAAAACCAATGAATTCAAAGGTGTTTGTGTAGTGCTTGCAGATGGACCACAAGAAAACAAACAAAACTCATTTTTACATCACCGTGTACCCAAAGCCGTACCTGCATGCATTTCATTCACATACATGTATCCACAATAAGGATACTGTCAGGGTAGAAAGGGTTTTAAAATGTAAGGTTACCATGTTGTTTTTATACATTTGTTTAATATACTGTGAATAATATGCGCTGTGTGTATCAGCAATCATATTTATTTGACATCTGAATTGTTACAATTCTACATTTTTTGTTTATTTCCTTTTTAGAAAAGTTCATTTCTCCACCCAGTCCATCGAAATTATAGTTAAAAACGTTTTATTTTAATGTTGAATTTGGTTTACTGTTCTTCATGAAGGAGCTAAACACCCCAGACTTATGAATTGGAGAAAATTGGATTCCAATATATAGGCAAGTAATTTATATATTTATATATATTTATGCATTTGGCAGACGCTTTTATCCAAAGCGACTTACATTGCATTATACTACACATTCTTTTTACTTTTGGTTCTGAGAATGTGCAATCCCCGGAATCTAACACATGTCCTTGACATTGCAATGCTCCGACTACTGAGCTACAGGAAAGCTAGATAAATAGGCTTATGGAAATATAAATAAAGTAGCACTATCTTCGTTCCCATACCTTTGACCTGCGAGTCAGATGTAAAGCTTTAACCATCATAACTGAGAGAATGCTGTCCTCTAGTGGTCGTATTGAAAACTAGAGGGCTTAATCCATGCCACTTGTGTGTAAACATCATAAATATTGTTAAAGGCCCTTTTATCCTTTAATGGGTGATGGGTCTTTGAGGGAATAGTGTGGGACAGTTCTCACTGAGGTATTTCAAGGTCATATTAAGAGGTGACAGACCCTAAAACAGATGATATTCATTACATGCCAGACCCTGATAATTATTGAAACCAGATGCTACTTGCAGCAAATGGACAATTGCATTTGATAGAGGAAAAAGCACAGGATTTGCAAGTGAGTGATGCTTTCTTAAAGTTTTTTGATTTACTTTTAATAAAAGATGCTTAAAAGGCAAGTATTATGTTAAACACCTATTTTGTTTTCCTTTTGTTTATTCTTTACTTTTTTGCCAGATTATTTCAGCATTTGATCTGATATCTATTTTAATGTTCATAAATTGTATTTAAAAAACAAAGTTAAGGTTTTATGAACAATTCTTTCCAAGTTAATGGTGTGTTTAATCAAGTCAAGTTTATTTCTACACCGCTTTTTAAATTTGCATTGTTGAAGCAAACAGACAGTAAATAAAGATTTATTAAAAATATTGAAGGAAAAAGAAGGAAAGAAAAAATATACATCTGCTAGTAATCATGTCCTTATGTTTGTCCCAAATTTTATAAATGTACTTTCTTTATTTAACTTTTATAATTTTCATTTAAAAGGCAAAAGTCAAGCAATATGTAACTTTTCAAACTTCATTTCAACACAAGCTTTTCTTTTTTTTACATGAAAGCACTCATGCAGCATATCACACAAACCTATTTATAAGGCAATTGTCTTCCTGTACAGCTGTCCGTAATATCTAAATGACTTCTAAGTGCTATTTAGAAACTTTTATCCACACTAAAGCCCTTATTTACGCCATGCTTATCTAATGTTAGTGTAACCTTTTGCTGCTGTTAAAGAACTTAACTATTACCCAATATAACCAAAACATTTCTTTGAATCCATCAAAAAGGCATCAGCTTTTATTCTGCCGTCACTGCATCTGGCCACTTTCTAACATTGCCGCATCAACACCCCCCCCCCCCCCCATGAACTTTGACCATGAGCTAACGTCAACAAAGACATAAATCCTCTAGGGATGATGTCATAGACTGCTCAGGCTTGAGACTGATATATCATCTATGATGAGATTCATAGCCTCAATGTGTATAAACCACTTCACGCAATCACTCTATCAAAATAATATTAAGGAAATATTCTTTTAAGTAATACTGTTAAGAAAATACGGGATACAGAATTAGAAAAGATCCAAAACAAATTTTGTGAAGCTGTTATTTATATTACCACAAGAGGGCAGACCTAATATATCTTCAACACTGGTGGAAATAGCACAGGTCAACATTGTTCTTTAACTTTTATTTTGTTCTTACATACTTGTGTAAAAAAAATATTATTGTTATTATTAATATAAAAAAAATAGTAGCACATGCTTCAACATGTAGAGATCTCCACATTCAGGTTTAAAATCCCCTTATTCGTTTTGCCATTTCATGTATTCTTTCCCTATAAATATTTTTCCAAATGGTCAAAGATTCACTATAAACAAAATGTTGTCTTTTAATAAACAACTGTGATGATATATTAAAGTTTTATAGATCATAACCAAGAACACCTATGATGAACAGACATTTGTAGACTTTTATATATTTGCTTCCAAACTGTATTGTATTTGGATAAGCTGTGCCAGATATGTCAAAAACTCAAAAACTCAAATGTCATTTATATATCAAATAATGAACCTTTCATCTTTATTTTAATGTTGAAACAACTTGCAAATTACTTGCATCATTTTCGGTTTTCATTTAATGAAGACTAACCTAACATGAAAGTAATAGTACATTGAGTAATTGAAAAACAAACACATGCCTTTTGTTTTATTAGGAAAATGTGTTGCATTTCAATACAGTTTTCTTATCAGTCTGGCCTTTACTTTTTCCACCGTTGGATAAACGTGTAGTGGTTTGTGAGTTTCTATGGCAACTGGTACCCTTTGAAAGTAGGACAACCCTCTTTTGTCACACATGGGTGTGCACAACTAGCCCGTCTCTCCGCCTATGTGGAGAGAATAAAAGGCCAAGAGCCCTTCACAAGTCTCACAAAGTAGAAGCTGATCTACGAGAAAAAGCCTGAGCTGGCTGGTAAGAGATTCTAAGCTATCATTTCGAAGACTGTTTAATGCAGCATATAGGACGTTCACACAGGACTGTCTGAACATACAAACATCTCTATCCATTCACTGGAGAACACAGAATATAAGGTAAGCACAATGCAAAAAAAAAGTTGACCTAAACTTTGAATTTTACCTTCCTCTTGTACTAAGAAAACCGGGCAACTTATAATTGCAAACTTTTTTTGCAGAGTTTGTATCTTGTCTCCAAACTGAATTCCCATGTGGGTTGTAGAGAAGATCCGAGTCTCGGTGGAAAGGACCAACCTGCCACTTCCAATATCGGAATACAGCTTCAAAATTGGAGACATAATGTTCGGAGACAAGTCTTCCATCGACAAGGCCAAAAGAATCTTGATGTGTCCCAACATCATTACTCCAGACACTATCCCAGAGTTCTGCATTCCCCCTACGATCTCAACTTCGCTTGAGGGCAAGAGCGCAGAACAGGGGAGGCCAGCTCCAAGTATCCGGGTATCTCCGTGTGAGAAGGGCAGTCCGAAGCGAGAGGTTGCACGTGAGATTCCTTACAACCATATAATTCAGGTGGAAAGTGTGGACGATGGGCCATTCGACAATGGCTGCAGTGATGAGGAGAACACCAATGCTGATCCTCAAAGCCAGGCGGCTCTTTCTCTGCCCCATCTGGCCAAAGCTCAAACCTGCTACGGGTTTTGTACATTGCTGGAAAGTCCCCACACCAGGAGAAAGGAGTCCCTCTTCCACAACGATCCAAATTCCACTGGAATCCCCCTGGTTTTTCCAAGGAGTAGATCAAGCACTTACTCCAAATCTTCCCTGTCCAGTACCATCCTGTCCTCTTCCACATCCCATTCGTCTTTTAGCCTGAACACTTTAACGTCCAGACTTTCTCCGAAAGGCTTCTCCCTGCACCGACAAGGAACCCTTGACAGTGACACTACCTCCTCTGCTGAATCTTCTCCATTCAGTTCTCCTCTGCTGAACAGATCCCCACCTAAAAGTTCTCCCCTCAAAGCGCTCAGCCATGAGAAACTACTCTACTGTAACCTCCGAAAAGCCGCCGTTGCCAGAAACAACTCCCTCTCAACGGATGAGGGCAGTTCAACAGACAACAGCCCCAACATCATGAGAAGAGCATCCGAAGGCCTTCTAGAACCTCTCCCCAGTGGTTTCGGCTTGGCACCTCCTGCTATCTTTCCCATGGACTTGGTTCTGCACCGGGAAAGAGCGATGAAGGAGAATTTGGTTCCAGTAGGGAGGGATGGAACCTTGCGACTTTCGGCAGAGTACTGCCCAGAGAACCAAAGACTGCGCGTGCGGCTTATAAGCGCTGAAGGCCTGTACGCCTTGTCTGTGGATCCCAAGAGCATTAACTGCAGCGTGAGCTTATCTCTTATGCCTGGAAAAATTCAGAAACAGAGAAGCACGGTCATCAGGAAGAGTCGCAATCCGATCTTCAACGAGGACTTTTTCTTTGATGGTATAACGGAGGACGATCTGTGCCAGAGGTCGCTCCGATTCAAAGTGGTTAACAAGATGTCCACTATGAAAAGAGATTATATTTTGGGTAACTGTGATCTTGCACTTACTAGCATAGTCACCTTATAAATCAGAATGCGTTTTAAAATGTATTATGAGTGCATGTATATGTGTACAGTGTAATAAATGAGAGGTTATTTTTAAAAAAATGTGTTTATTTGCCAAAGATTTGTTTTTAATAAAATGCTAAAACTAAACCTGTTTATGGTCTTTTCTTCTTATGAGGTATTCTTTTAAACAAATAATAATCTATATTCATAATAAGAACAGCTCAATCAGAAGCATGGGGTTCTAAAAATTTCCTAATTTCAGTATTAGTCTCAATTTTGTTCTAGTATCATCAAGAGCAGATAAACTTCATTGGGGCTATAGGTTGATGCAAGTACTCTTATTCGCATAACATGTTTTTTCAATAAAGCATAACATGCTTTTTTCAATAAAGGATACAGGCCTGCATATATTTTGCCATTCAGAATGCTGGGATTATTTAAATAAGGCTATAAAACGCATCAAACATTTGTTTTAATAGAAGACAAAAATATACCTGCATCCATCAACTGTTGCTGCTCTATTAAAAACACCCTGGGCAATGCAAACGATAAATTACACACCAGAGTTCACAACCAACCAATCAGTCTTTTATGTTGCTGAGCAGTCATTTACTTAAAAGAGCACTTTGAGACGTCATTCATTTCTCAGTGGCGGGGCTTAATATTTACTGATCCTTCTTTAGAGGAGCTTAACAATAACAAGCCTTTCTTCAGCACGGATTGCAGAAGAGTCACCTTCTCTTATTTCCTCTAAGCCTGTTGTTTCCTGCTGACCTTTACGGGATTATAAATGCCCTGGGTAATTTGAGACATAAATCGGCTATTCCTATTAAACCACATTTTTCTCTTGATCTCTTTTATTTGAAATAGGCAGATTAAGTAGGCCTATGCTGCCAAAAACTGGATGCAGACATTTAAAGGGATAATGTTTTGAAAGATAAAAACTCTGTCTTCCTCATGGCATTTAAAACCTTAATTTTTCTAAATTTGCTCCTTTTTCTGTGGATCACAAAATAAGATATTTTGAGAAATGTCTAAGTGGTTTTGTCACCATATAATGGAAGTCAATGGGGTCAATGCTGTTACCAATATTCTTCAAAATATCTTCTTTTGTGTTCTGCAGAAGAACGTCATAAAGGTTAAAAATGACATTAGGGCAGGTGAAAAATGAAAAACTGGCCACAGATCAAGACAAAAAAGGGTTTTCTGAGAATAGTGCTGTGGGAATTAGCCTTTGTGTGCATGATAAGGGAACTATTGCAAAGTGAGTGTGTGTGTGTGTGTGTGTGCGTGCGTGTGTGTGTGTCATGTTTGCTCTCAAAATGTCCAAGCGCACTGATTATCTTGAATTACCCTCACTGTGTAAAGTGGCATTCACATAAAGTGCTAGTTTTGATCATGACAGACCGAGAAGGGGTGTCATCTATCTTTTCTAGATATTCTGTTATCTTACTTAAAATCAGTCAGGCACATAAAGTAGCCTGTTTTAAACATATCAAATGGCCATATTATTGGTAAATGCAAAAAGCGCCCAGACCACATAACAGCTTGAACACATGGATTTGCCATGTGCTTCAACAACACTACCTGTTCTGCCATGTTTATGCATGTGTGTATAGCAGTAATACTTCAAAACAAAACAGCCTGCCCTGGGTTATTGTGCTCTTAAGCACAAAACGAATATTCAGACACTGAGATTTTAGTGGGAATGAATGAAAACCCTCTTAACATATACATAAAGAGCACGCATATCAATAACCATCAGTATATTCATAAAACGTGTGACAGATGGCCATTGGCTGACTGTTTTCCTCATTTAATTCAATCTGATCTAATAAAGATCATGGGTTATAAGTAAGGCATCAATTGTACTGCAATGAAATCTCAAATGAAACATCCGTTGGGCCTGTTCTCTGATCCCCACTTCCTTGAGCAGCCTTGAAGTGGAGTTGGGAACAAAGCTGCTGCAGCCCACTTCCACCGGGAACACTTTTGCTGTCCGTTCCCGATCTTCAGCCTCCACTGCCAAGTTGGCATACGGAGATTCTTTCTTTCAAATGCTTAGTTAATGGCCTCTTCTCAAGATACTGTCAACTCAACTATGATGACTGTTCTTGTGGAGCTGGACCACAGAACCATATCCGGCTGAAGATTGGTTGCGGCAATTCCCAAGGAGAAAGTAAGTCTGTGGTTTAAATCAACTTGCATTTCCCAAACCCTGGCTATACTCTACAGACCTGAATCTGGGGATAATGGCTTGTGCTGCTTTTTCTAAACAGTTGCCTTTTTTAGGAAGTTAGCCTGGGCGTTTTGGGGGATGGCATTTGCTGCCACTCTCTTGGTCTCTTCTGCAGCCAAGCACTCTAGGCAAGGCAAGGCATGGCAAGGCAACTTTATTTATAAAGCACATTTCATAGGCAAGGGCAATTCAAAGTGCTTTACATAAAATGATTGACAGAAAGAAATAAGACGGATCTTTAAAATGCAAATGATTTAAGATCACAAATACTTTAGATTTTAAGAAACAATAAAACAGCAATAAAATTGATTAAAAATGTGAGTGTATATATATTAAGAATAATTTCTAAAAATAAATTAGAAATAGAAATAGAAGTGCAGTTGATGTAAACCAGCACAGTGCTCAGGTTTTAAAATCACAGCTAAACAAGTGTGTTTTTAATCTGGATTTAAAAGTATCTACTGTTGGTGAATGTCTGATGTCATCTGGAAGCAGATTCCAGCTACGGGTGGCGTAATGGCTAAACGCTGACTCGCCCTGTTTTGAGTGAACCCTTGTTATCTCTAACTGACATGATCCTGATGATCTGAGAAGTCTGATTGGTTTATAGTCAATGAGCATAACTGAAATGTATTTAGGTCCTAGACCATTAAGGGATTTATAGACAATTAATAATACTTTGAAGTTGATTCTTAAAGTAACTGGTAACCAGTGTGAGGACCTGAGGATTGGTGTGATATGCTCAGATTTTTAGGTTCTGGTCAGAATCCTGACAGCAGCGTTCTGTATGAGCTGCAGCTGTCTGATTGTCTTTTTGGGAAGACCTGTAAGGAGTCCATTACAGTAATCCACCCTGCTGGTGATGAAAGCATGGACTAGTTTTTCTAAATCTTGGCTTTAGACAAGACATCTGCTTGATTCCTTAGTACTTGATTCTTGCGCCATGTGTATATCCTGTCCACACCAAACATGCAGATTTGTTGGTGAGGGCAGCACATGATATGTAGCTCTTTGGATAAATTTGTTAACCTGATAGTTTCCACAATCCACAACTTAATTCAAGTGATTTTGTGCCATTCAATGCCTTCACACCTTATCCAGCGGCCTTGCTGGGCTTGAGGGACCGCTCTGGCGCATCTACTTTCTTCCTCTTGAAGCCTAACCTCCTCCACTACCAGGTGACGCTGTTCCTTTGGTGTCGCTTAACGCATTGTGGTTGGGATTGATCCCAAACCAAGTCCCCCTCTGCCATATTGAACTTGTCCCACAATGTCCCTTTGTCTGAGGGCTGTCTTAGCATCTGCTACCGCTGTTGCTGGGTTCCATAACCTCCCTGTCGCTACATTTGGAGCAGCACCTCTTACACAGGGATCACAGGATTCTTTGAGCGTCATCTCCAGCCTTTTTTTGATGCATTTATAGTCCTCCGCAATGCTTGACAGGGGGAGAGAGAGAGCTCCATGCCCGTACATCCCTATGTTGCAAAGGCATCTTGGTACCTCAAGCCATTTTCTCACTTGTGTCCTCACCAATATCTTCAGGTTCTTGGAATGAGACACCGTGAGCTCATACATTGAAATTGGCAACAACAGGCATGGCAACAAGCCAAATTGGAATCACAAGAGTTTCAGCTTCCCAGGAAGAGCTGTATGATTGATTTTTTTGAGTCCAGTGACTGTCTCTTGGATGAGTTGTTCCACCTGTCCGGCGTCTTTAAGTTCTTTGGTGCTTAAGGTCCAAGTCTTTTGATGGGCATGTATCAGTGATGGTTAGGATTAGGGGTGGAGCTTTAGTGTTGCTTTTTTCTACTAAACATACATTTTCGTGTGATTCACATGGTTCAAATTCATATGAATTGGTCACCTCGTAAAATATTCTCATATTATTGCTTCACTAAAATAAATCACTAACCGTTTTTGTCACTGTTAAAGCGTCTTGAAAATGCCTACATGTAGATGCAAACAATGTAATATTATGGTTGATTTGTGTAAATACATATCAAATACATAATGCTACATAATGCTATAATTTGTTTGCTTAAAACAAACTATCTTGATCATCTAAATATGCTCATGAATCATGACTGACTACTTTTTTGCTGCAGAAAGTCCTCTATAGACATATGTAGTTACACTAGATTCACAGTATTACAGAAAGTTCAGTTGTACTCTGGAAAAGTAATAGAGCACATGGTTGCCAAGCAACTCCTTTCAACATGGTTAGGCCCAATGTCTTGCCACGTTTAGCTCTCCACAGTTAGGACTGTCAACAAGTACCGCTGTTACTTGTATGGCTTTCGGGATGAATTAACTGTTCTATTATGTCCACACTAGAAAAAAATCTTAATTACTGTTTAGCATTATTTTTTATTACATACATCAAATAGAATTAAGGGTTTGAATTATAAGCAGCCAGCCTGGCCGGTACATTTGCTTTGCCATCAACCAAGTAAATTTAATTACCTAACCATTCATTCTATGTCATTTTTTGTTTAAAACTATAACCAGTCGGACCACATTATTTGCTAAATACGTCTGTTAATGTGCCTCTACGTTGATGCTTATTGCATTTAGTTTATTTAATAAAGTCTGTTTGGTACTTTGCTTAGAGGCCCAATGTTTCAAGCAGTGTATTCAGAATGAGAGTAAGATTGTTTTAACAAAAGCAGAATGGACCATAAAGCAGATTTTTGTGGAGTGATTCTGCTGCTTTTAGCAGTGCTGATGTGTCATTAAGAACATCCGTTGCCATTTTGAGTTAGTGATATCTGTGGTTAAAATATAAGCAGAAAGCTCTAACCTGGCATTGCAGATAGGGATTATTTAGAAGAACTGAGAAACGTGCCACCAAATTGCAAACTAAGACAAGGGTCATTCTGCAAAATTGGTGCCTTTCGTATTCATACTGTTTGTCATTACAACTTTTACATTGTGTAATATAGAATAATTTTATCTTTAAAGTTACGATCTATTTAAATACATTTTAAATAGAGATATCTTAAATGTCAGCCTTGTTAGAATCATTTTCTAAGCAAACGGTTATTTAAAGAGTAACTATTACAATGTCCTTAATAACATTTAATGTAGTCTGTGATGTTGCTGTGTGTTATTGTAAGCAGTCTGCCAAGTTGTGAAGCCGAAAGTGACAAACAAAGTTATTGGCTTGGGAAAAACGAGTCGACTCTGAATCACGCAAACGAGTCGTCTGTCGTTCAAATTTCAGTTCCTGGTCAGATTTGGGTCACTGCGTGTAATGCCCGCCTGCGTTCCAGACCAATCACAGCAGACTAGACCATCTGACCAATCAGATCAGAGTGGCTGATAGAAAGGAGGGATTAGACAGATGAATCGCCAAACAAATCATCTGAGAGTCAGTCAAGAAGTAAGTAAAAACTGCCTGTTATTAGAAAATGAAAGTGTTTTACAACATTTGTGTACGTAAACTTATGGTTGGACACTCCATAAAACAAAGCAATCACAATCACAAAATATTTACTCTTAAAGTATACTGTTAAGCATATCCAACACTAGAAATATCCAACAATATTCTCTATACACTATGAAGCACCATTTGTGTCAACCCTGGTACCTTCCTGGTCATTTTATTATATTCTTCAGTTTATCTATTGCATATATCTAGGAAACTGCATTTTAGTAATACCTAAACGAATAATATCCCCGACAGAATAAGCCACAAATGTTCCTCAAAACATCGTCTCATTCATTAATTAACAACAATCACTATTGTTGTCATTACAAGTGCGTCACGAATTCGTCACCATGTTATTGTCTTGAACAATTATTATGCGTTACTGTGGAATTGCTACCTTTTTATTTTCAGACAGTGACGTACATGAAATCCCCTTCTACCGAGGACACAAAGCGGAATGTCTGGGGTTGCCCACCACTATTGTACTGATTGTTCAGGGTGCTTTTTGCTGTGGGTTTTCTCTGGGTTACCGTCAGCTATTACTGCTATCGCATCCCCCCCCCCCCCTTTGCAATAGATCTGAACAGCATTTATGGCTTAACAGGACATTGGTGGGAGAAGATATGTCGCCTGTCTTTGTACCATCTTTCCTTCCGTGTTGATTCAGCTGACATGCTTGTGTTACAAATGGGCTTTACAGGTGGTTCCCAGGCCTGCTTGTGGATGATTGCCACCTGTAAGATAACTTTTCATATCAAAACTGCTGTCAAAGGGCTTCATATTTAAAATATTTTACAAGATTTCCAAGATGTGACCACAAAGTGGAATTCAATTAATGTATGTTCAGCTTTCATATCTCTATCTTTAACGCATGTAAAATATTACAGTTTTGGGTGCTTTATGATATAGATGTGATCCAGATGGTCATAATCACATTGTAAGACCATGGGAGAGACATTTAAAAAAAATATATTTTCTTT
>CM017894.1:8567281-8667281 GCA_008369825.1 Triplophysa tibetana
TAATAATAATAAACAAATACAACCTTTACAAATACAACCAGCGTTATTACTCTCCACATAACTGCTTACAAACATAGACACATGCCTTCAGATCAGAAGGTGTTAAAGATCATGAAAAACATTTTGAGTGACCCAAAACCCTAAAACAATAGTGCACACATGCAAAGCAAAGAGCGCTCGATTGAGCAGCAGAAAGAGAGGCAGAGAGGTTACTGTTGTTGTTGCAGAGTCAGCAACCTGTCACAGAAGAGCTCAGGCGAGCACAACACTATTCCCATCAGTAAACACAGACTAGCCATGACATCTTCACTAGATAATGACAACGTCGTCGATCAGGCAGGTGATAACTGTATTGCGATTTTCTCAATGAGACCCTTTAAATGCGCTTACCGGTGCCAAGACGGAATTCTTCTCACTGAATCCTTCCATACAAAAACCGCTGAATAGTACCTTCAACCATTTTACGGAATAATGCTGCAGCGGCCATTCATTAGAAATATCGGCTTCTGATCGATTTATTGTGCGGTCTTGGCTTCGTTCTGTATAAACTGTGCAGGGAGCAATCTCTTAAGCAGTCTTGTCATTAACTTGCAGCTGCAGAGGGTCGGCGTGGCAAGCTCTCTGATTGGTGGGGCAATCCGGTGGAGCCTGGCCCCGGGTGAGCCCCATGCTAATTCTCTTAAAGGACTGGAGTCATGATGACACTGCCAAAAGTACAGTGGGCACTCCCTGGAGAGAACAGAAGGAGCTGGGGGATGCTGCTTAATACGGAGAAGATGTGGGATGTGCTCTTTTTGAGCCAGTGTGGTATTTCGAGACCACAAGCGGCAACAAATGGAACTGCAAAAATAATTTAGTGAAGCTAAAGGTTGTTGCCTGTGCAAAACAAAACAGCGGTGCTTGGGGTGTTGTAGGTAGTTGACAGGACGTTGCTATGATGTTACTGGGAGGGTTCAGGAAGGTTGCTAAAACGTTTCCTATTAATGCGGCGGTCACATTTGAATTTGTGCAAGCGAAATTTGTTCGAACGGTGCTGTGAAAATGGGCGGAAACAGGATTACAATCAATCACAACAGTTGATTAAGTACATACACGCTCAATCACATAAAATTACACGTTTAGAAGATGCATGTTCAACTCGTGTCTGCGCATCCCGCGTTGTATAAAGAAGATGCATCTCCAACTCGTGTCTGCGCATCCCACGTTGTATAAAGAAAACTCGTGTCTGCACATCCCGCGTTGTATAAAGAAGATGCACCTCCAACTCGTGTCTGCGCATCCCGCATTGTATAAAGGTGCATATCCGACTTCTGTCTGCACATAATGCGTTGTATAAAGAAGAGTCGTGTCTGCGCATCCCGCGTTGTATAAAAAAGATTCATGTCCAACACGTGTCTGCGCATCCCGCGTTGTATAAAGAAGATGCATATCCGACTATTGTCTGCGCATCCTGCGTTGTATAAAGAAGACTTGTGTCTGCGCATCTCGCGTTGTATAAAGAAGATGCATGTCCAACTCGTGTCTGCGCATCCCGCGTTGTATAAAGAAGATGCATGTCCGACTCGTGTCTGCGCATCCTGCATTGTACAAAGACGTACATGTGTCTGCGCAGCTCTGATGACTACTTCACAGTGTTCCTACTGGGCAGGAGCTGAACTGTGAACCCAAGAACTGCCCCCCGATGTCATCGTCCATCACGATGTTTTAATGTAGTCATCGTCCGATGCCAATTTGGTTGACATCTCCCAACCCTACCATCAGGTCCTGTTTCTATTTTCATGGAAGAAAATGAGCGTGACCGCTGCTTTAGACGACAAAGCTCAACACTCATCAAGATATGCAAATCTACTCAATATTCACCACAACCACGACAAGATTTGGTTGACAAGTGAGTCTAACATGTTAAAACCTATGTTAAAGGTTTTCCCTTTTCCTGTGAAGTTCACTTCCTACAGAAACAGCAGCCTGAGAGGATCGACCGTATCTCAAGATCTTTCACAGAAAATTAATGAAAAGACAATAAAGTCCTTTACCCGAGTCTCCTCAACACATAAGCAATCTAAAGAGCCATGCTCTCAGCATCCTTCATTACCAACCCAAGAGCGTGAATCTTTATCTTGGGTTTACAACCAGAACGTGACCACTGACCACTGACCCCTGGGCTAAGGTCACAAAGGCGGTACAAAGTGTCGACCCCTAGGTCAAAACATTTTACAGGGGCCAATATTTGTAATTGCTGTATTTCTCTGGGAACAACAAGGTCAGAAATAAATGGTATGACTGCTTGATTCAGTATAATACAAGTGTATACAATCACCTCAGTGTTCATATAAACATCCTGCAAAATATCTCCATAATAAATCCAAAAACTAAAACACATTTGCTTCCATTCTAAAATAGGTTTACTATGCAAAATACAAACAAATGTAAGGAAAAAGGAAAATATCTTTATTTCAACTGTATGTGTGTACTGTGTTAAATACATCAGGGAATATGAATCCTTGAAAGCAATACTAAATAATGAAACAACACCACCGAACCCCCATGGAATGACTCCGACTGTGATGAAAAGCAAGGGGAAATGAGTGGAGAGCTGGAAAATATGAATAAGAGCGACAGAATTATTCCAACAATGAGACCAACAGAACCACACCCCCTACCTCCCAGTGCTGTATCCTTTTGATGAGCTTAAGTTCATCTGGAAAAACATACTAGGAAAGGAGGTCAAAACGAGCAGAGGTGTGGTCCTTCAATGAATGTATAAGCACTCGTGAGAAAGCGTGGGCAGAGTTTGTCATCTTGACTGTGATGAGAGTTGGCATGCCACCGCAGCTAATGGTTTTACAGTAGGGCGCTGTAAATACGCTGATGTACCCTGCTATTATTTATTCAGTGGCACAATTTTCAAGAATGCTTGATCTGAACTCGATGCAAAAACACAACAAACAATGCTACGAAAAGTCTGTTTATAAAATTTACGAGTAGTGTGCGATTAAAGGGAGGGTGTCCAATTTCTCATAGCCGTTGTTGATGTTCAAATCACCAAAACAAACATACCCCTAGCCCCATCTTACGCTTTTGTCAGCGCTCGGCTAATGCCCATCCTGTGCACTGTGCACCTTACTGCTGATTGGCTACAAGGTTGTTTTGGTACTCGGCCCAAAACGTAATTTGGAAATCGGTTACCCCGCCTTTAATATCACCTCAGATCAGATATATTGCTTTGGGGGAGTTATGAAAAGAAGCATTTCTGTGAATTTTTAAAAGCGATGCAATGCAATACAACAACAAATATTTGTCTTCTCAGTGTACAATGCTAAACGAAAACACACAGTGAGCTTGCATCCTTAAATGGGTAGTTAGTCCTTTCGTAATTTACTCTCGCTCTCATGTCATTTCAAAACCGACTTACTTTCTACTGTACAACACAAAATAAAATCTTTTAAGGAATTTTAGTAACTAAACAATTGTCTGTAAAATGTGTTACACAAACAGTGCTTTAATGAACAAACAGAGGGTTTAGCATGCTAAAGTGCAACACCATCATGCCCATCCAAAATAAATACACCCCAGGCATTGTCCACCATACCATACACTACAAATGTCTAGAGAACCACAGCTGACAATATCACCCCCCACACCCAAGTTCTTTAGAACTTTAGATGAGCTCATCCAGAGAAAGAACCGCAAACACGGACAAGGCCAATTAACTCTCCTCTATTCAGCCCAAATAGCCTCATTGGGAACAAAAGATACAGCACACGCTACCCTTCTCTTATTCAGCCACTGACCAGTGCATAAAAAAGGTATTTTTAACAACTGAAGAGGTTGTCTAGACTAAGTTCTGCAATTAAAGCACTGAAGGAGTTGATAAATAATATGAAAGCAGTCTTTAAAGACCAAAATATTTCAGCCAACATTGGCTCATTGGCATTAGATAACTGTGCCCCAACTGGCCGATTAACATTATTTACAGAAACCATATAAATAAATATTATTTTTGCAAATCTTTTCCTAAGCATTATTAACAAAGTTTTTATATTCAGCCATGTTGAATGTTGTGTACATCTTATTTAATCTGTTTACCCTATGCTGGGAAGAACTGACCCAGCCTATCAGTGGGAAGAAAAACCCACAAGTTTATCCGCCGCTCAACTTTGGTTCTTCGCTGTGGAAAACAAGCGTTTATGCTCAAGTTTTCATACTTAATTCAGGACAAAACACTTATCCGATTCTCTTCTGTGAACAAACAAGCCATGAACCCTTTTGTCTTCTGGGCCATCAGCTAAACATTTCCTGAGGAATTCCATCCAGACCTGTTATTCTTGGAGATGAAACAACGGCAACTGCAAAATGAAGGAAACCGCTTTCTACCTTTTTTTATTGAAGGAAAGGAAGAGCTTGTCTGGTTAAAACAAAACAGCCTATCATTTATAGCTATTAGAGCTCCTGAATTGTGTTTACACAGCAACATTAAAGGGATAGTTGACCCAAAAATGAAAATTCTGTCATCATTTCTCCCCCTGTTGTCATTTTAAAACCTGTATACCTTTCTTTCCTCTGAAGAACACAAAAAAGGAATTTAAAAAAATTAGGTAATTGTAACCAGCAGTCATTCACTTGCATTGGTTTTGTGTCCATACAATAGAACTGAATGGATGCTGGCGCTGCTCGGTTACCGACTTTTTTCAAAATAAAATTTTTTGTTCATCAAAAGAAAGTCATACATGTTTGAAATTTTTGGGTGAACTATCCTTTTAAACTGGTTGACTATCAACCTCCTCAATTACACTGACCTAAGAGATACTTCTTATGACGTGTTTACACACGCATGCCTCGCTCTTTATTTATTTACTTAAAGTTAGTTATTTTCGCGTGAGTGATTCTAGCTGACAAATATTTTAACTTGTGCAGAAGATGAGATTGACATGCTTTCGCAAAACACAACGCCTGATTCCGTCGCCAGACCCGAGTTAGCATCTAATCTTTGTAAGAGTCTTTGCATGTAATTTACTTGCACAAATCGCATATTTCGCGTTTGGTGTGAACCCCCAAATATTCCCTTACTGTCTGTTGTATTATGGACAAAAAACAATAAAATATACAGAAAAAACATTCCGCCAGTTTTATAAAATCACTTCAGTTAAATTCAATAATGCTTTGGAATTCCAAAGGACAAAGATGTCTTAATATAGACGATCACAAGAAACCAAAACATATAGCATGAATTCAAACTAAATTGATAATACATCAAGCAAATCAACTACAACGCCATCTTCCATGGCCTATTAAGATACTAACTAATTACCTAGAATCAGTTCCAAAACTGGAGTAAATCAATTTGATTCAATTAGTCTAATGAACCATCTGCAATAAACATTACGTTCAAGAGATTCAAATGGCAGTCACACAAAATCTAGCCCTACAGAAAAGGTTTCAAAATGTTCAATTTGGCTGCCAGTTCAGTCGTCTGTCTACCACCAGTATATTCCCAAAGTGCCACAGAAGATCCAGCTCTAATGGAATACTTTAAAGGAATCCTGTTATCCTCTAAACTATCGAGGGGAACAAAGGCTTTTCAAAGGACAGACCACCCAAAAATGACACATCTGTCAATTAAAGACAAACAGAATTATATAGAATGTCAAGGCTGTTTTTTTCCACACAATGAAATGTATATACATACCAATTGTAGACAAGCTCTAAATAACCAAAACATCATTAAATTTATCATGGAGTTAAAATGATCCTGAGCTAATCCCAATCAAACATTTGACATAACTTTAAGATTTGACATAATTAGCTCCTTACAAATGTCTAAGAACTCAAGCACAGGACTATTAGAGAGTATTAGCATAGGCTTAAAATGGACCCAACATGAAAACAATGACCTCTCGTCTTTTTAACAACTTAAATTTTAGAGGACATCCTTGCACTATCAGAACGGCTAATAACCCAAGTCATAATGGCTCGGCATAATCCAAAGCCATTTTCATAATGGCCTCCCTAACAGCAGGCTTGTGATCCAATTCATTGCCCGAAAAAAAAACATTCAGCAGGCGTAATTTATTACACCCTTTTCTGAGAAAATACATGTACAATGAGAGGTAAGCTGATATGATTTACATTAATTACCCAATCATATGACCCCACACTTGCTTTGGAGGTGTCTAGAAATAGCTGCTAGCTTCTACAGGTTTTTATATCATCTTGAAAGTGCCTTCAGAGTGCATCAGTTGATCGATACATTATTGATGGAGCATCACTCCATCGTTAGTCAGATTACAAGAGGCTTGAAGTTCGCATTCAGGCAACACATCACAGCGTTCCAATTCATTTTGAGCATTGAGGTCTATGTTGAGTCAATGAATTGAACCATCACAAACATTCGGAAACCTGCCTGTCGCTGAAGTGCCCATAATGAAAAGGATGAGGTCACCAGCAGGAAGGGATATATTTGCCAAAAAAACAAACACAGCTGCTCGGAGCTCGCATTTCTCCATAGCCGAACGTATAAGAAACTTCATCAATCATCACGCTGGTGGGCAAGCTCTGAAGTTAAAAGCATAGTTCACCCAAAAATCAAAATTCAATCGTTATTTATTCACCCTCATGTGGTTCAAAACCTGTATATGACTGTTTCTTCTGTGGTAAAAAAAGATGATATTTTGAAAAATGTCTGAATGGTTTTGTGTGGAAGTCAATTGGGCCCAATGTTGTGTAGTAACCAACAATCTTCAAAACACGTTTGGTGCACTGCAGAAGAAAAGTCATACAGGTTTGAAATAACATGTGGGTGAGTAAACGATGATTTTTTTATTTTTGGATGACCTCTGTCTCTATAACCCTCAACAAGCGCCAAATGTCATGACTATCAGTGGTGTCCTTTATGATTCTATACAAATCTATATGGGTTTGAGAGTCAAAGCCTTCAAAGATATCCCTAAAGAACAATCAATAATTTCTGTTCACCGTTTCTTTCTATTTCCATGGTGTTTATCCCCGTTTTGTCCTTTGCTTGTACATTGTGTCATTAGCGTCGCAGATTTTATAAGATGCAGTTGGCAGGCAAAATGCTGCATCACAGATTGCAACATTTATTAAGAGGAGAGCTAATTATATCCACACATATGGGATAAATAGCCAGAGAGCAGGTTTTAGTTATTCTCTTTACTGAAGAATTTTTAGAAAATTACGTTTTTTAAAGCATAACGAGACGGTGCAGGTTAAAAAAGCATGACCACCCGTGATGTCCAGTAGGTCTGTGCACATGCACGTATTTAAAGGGGTCATATGGCAGAAGTGTTTTTCTGTGTCTTTGGTGTGTTATAGGTTAGCCATGCATGTATTAGACACGTAAAATTGCAAAAATGTATGTGTCGGAACAAAAGATGAATTCTATCTAAAACCGAATGCTCACCCAGATCTGCCTGAAATGCCTCGTGTAACCACACCCCCACGCATGTACGTCACTTTGTGGACCGCCCAAACGTATACGCAAGTAATGTGGGCGGTCTTGTTAATCTCACTGTACCGTCGCCGGCACAGCCTGATGTTCCGAATATGCTGAGACGCGTTACATTTCCGTGCAGTATTCAACCAATCACTACGCACTAGTGACCTGGCCAATCATAGCACACCTCGCTTTTCAGAACGATGAGCTTTGTAAAATATCAGCGCGTTTCAGAGAGGCGGAGAAAAGAAGAGATACAAACATGAACGGAATGTGGAAAATACAGCGTTTTTAACCTTAAATCGTGTATACACATTGTCTTACATCTAAAGCAAACAGTAATATTCGTTTTAGCCGAGTCAAATGACCCCTTTAAGCAACTAAATATTTTTCTTGATCTTGTATTGTGATTAATATTATTTCTTATTATTCGTGTCGCACCAATGCATGTCATTAGTTCATTTCAATAGCAGTAATCATATTCTCAATTATTTTTTATAATTCGAGTGCTTCACAAAGCAAATTTTAAAAACCCAAAGCAAAACTGACAGATCCATGTTCTAGATACACAACCACACAAGTGCAGCCTAAATATCAGAAACATCAGAGTTTTATCAGAACACAGTTAATGCTGACAAAGGTTCAGCAAGCAGCCGTTCATAATCAATACACATAATGAGCAATAACCTTTACCATCAAGCATCCTCTCTATTAGTTTTGCATTTTAATTCTTACTGTGCACTTTCATCGACAAAACACTTCCTTTGTTTCAGGTTGAGTGAAGTCCGGACTTTTCACCAGGCATACCTTATTGACCACATGCAAGGATGCACCCAGATTAAACAACATGCAAAACTTCAAAGTTCAACTGTTCAAAGGGGAGGATTGGCTCATTGAAAGACTAATAATCATCATCCACAAATCTGATTATTTTAAGATATTTGGAGTTAATGCACTAGGTTTTCTAGCAAAATTAACCTATAACTCCGAAAAGAGGTTTTATTTTATGGTTTTATGGTGTGTCTTAATGTCGGTACACCAACATATAACGGATACAATTGGACAGTAGCATTGTCAGGCAATCATAGTAAATCATGCATATCCTTAAGAATAATAATCGCTTTTATGTCCTAACGAGTGTTCCCAGGTCCATTGCACAACTGCACATGATGACAAAAAATCCTTGTTTCCTGTCAAACAGCGGTGCTAATTTCCTTTTCCTTGCAGTCGTGACCATGACAGGACCCTCAGTATCGAAACATTCCAAAACAGCCTCAAAAGCTGCATTCACACATCAATGCAGGTCAACTCATGTCTGTTCCTTTTTAGTTTCACAAATAGAGCTGGAAGTACTAAGGGAATGATTGATTTAGGATGTTTGTAGATTATTAAAACTAGGCCAAAATGCATATTATGTGTGTCGCAGTCATACGGCATGCACCATCTCGTCTCACTAAACGTACACAACGGAGATAATAAATAAGGCAAATGCACTTTCTGTCAGTCAAATTGTATTTAAACTTCATTCATCACACCAACTTATTAAAGCTGGAGCTATCGATCTGCCCTATTGTGTTTTGCCAAGTAGGACAAGGTCCTTGTTGGTCCTAGAACAACATTGCAGGTTTGGTCTGGCGTTGGAGCGTAAAGGGGGCATGCAACGGTGTTTCATGCATTCTGACTTATTTACAACATTCAACCTATAGTCGTCTTCTCATGCTTGACATGGTCAACTTGTCAGAAATCGAGTTGGACGTATGACGTAGTATTTCTGTGCATATTACACTCCCCCAGCATTCGTATAGGTTTCTGACATTTTTTTCGAACATTAAAATCAGTTTCGTAACCACTTTTCTAAATCCCTTATCTGGGCAATGCAAAAGAATTACCCAACCGACGATGGAGTCCCAGGTACCATCAAGATTGGCTGCACTGCGTCAAGATTGGTTGGGCTGTGGGCCTGCAGCTGTGGCTCGTTAATCTTGCGATAGTGAGAGGTGCGTGTTTGTTAACTGCATTTTAGTGCTGGATGCTAGGGCTGGGCGATATATCGTGCGATTCTTATGGTCTCAGTTTCTCAATGACTTACGGTTTAATGTCACCACATCCGAAAGTCAGAGGGCGCTCTTGCGAAGAAACTCCGAATATGGGAAGCCGAAGAAGAACAATTTGATGCAGGAAATGCCAGTGGTTATGTTTTATCGCTGTTCTTCAAACCTTTTCATGTATTTTCTGGATGATAAAGTATATTTATAGTGATGATGTTTGACGAGTGTTGCTTTTTAAAATGTACCTTTTAAACGACTCAATCTCCTAGTGATTTTAGATTGAACAGTAACTCCTATTGATCAAAGATCCGTAGTTCACGGAAGAGCTGTGCATAAATATCGAATCGGTTTTAGAATCGATATAGACATGTACAATTAGCGTGAACCGCGATATATATCGCCCAGCCCTACTGGATGCTATATAAATGATCGATAAAACGCTGGATTTGGAGATCATTTGAAACTAATATCGCGCTCCAAGTGCTAAAAGATGCCGGGCATGAACCTCACGCGGTATGTCTGTGTTTTGTTGCTTTAGTTCCGCCCCTCCACACCGGTGGTATGTGTTCGGAAATAATCGTACCGCTGTATCTGCCTTTCATGAATGTGATCAAACTAAAGACTCTACGGATATTTGAAGGGTGCCATACTATTCTGTAAGACTCAAGATTAACAGGAGATATGCCGAAACTGTACGAGTGGCCACTTTAAATAACATTTTATCAATGCAGTTAAGGTTAAGACAGGAATATATATATTCTCCTGATATTGTTCCCAGAACAAAACAACACAAGATGCTGGGGGAGGACGCATCTTGGGGAAAAGCAATGTGGATCTGTTCACCAAAAAATATAGGAAGATAAAATAAAAACAGCTATGCTTGTAATCTATTGCATTTTATTCCCAGCTTTCATTTTGAGTTGTATATGCTGTTATATATTGATACCAGGCACGCTGTCATGCCTTTAAAATACAGCACAGATTTCCAAGGGGTGTGGCGCACACAAGGGTTTCTTCAAAGAGCATACTGAACATCCATATTACTTCCATATATTTGATTAATCCACGTCTGGTTATACAAGAAAAAAATCCATTTCAGCTTTTACCGGTCAAGATGAGAGCAGTTAAAGTGCAAACGCCAGTGTGGTGACTATTAAGTCTAAATAATTATGTCATTCACAACTAGATGTTCACTTGTGCATGCAACTCTAAAAAAAATATGAGTAAATTATGTTTTAGGGACTAATGCATTTGGGTGATTCGTCTTAGATCCGCCGTCCAGTTTTTTTCCCAGAGAAATGACTAATCTTGGCACAATGTCAGTATTATCATGAAGATCAATGTAATTTAAAATGATGCTGCGATCAAGTGACCGTCGGATACTCGAATGACATTCCAATATAACGAAACCAGGTGTAATTGATTTACAAATTGCCAAAGGTGATATAATCCTGATACAAATTACAGCTTAACATTTAATTTCTTATAAATAAATCAGATTGTATATACCTTTTTCTGCTCAAGGTTTATGCAGCATTCCTCTCAAAATTGACCGTGAGGCAATGGTTTAAAGGATACGTCTGGAGTTCACGAACCTCCAGATGAAAAGATGCAGCGCGATTTAAAGATGTGGGTTATCGTACATACCATTAAAATATGGCGGCGTCAGATATCGCCCTTCTGAAACGACCCCTCGCAAGTCATTTGCAAACAGCTTGCGTTGACACTATGTAGGCTTTGTGAATAGGCAGTATCATTTCCTTCCATCCATCCAACATTGTGGAAAGGGAGGATACGCGACCCCGTTTCTCATATACCTCGATGTCAAAGGCAATGTGGGACCTCATGCATCCTAAAATTGGTTTGACTTGCCAGCACTAACGTTACATCCCGAAAACTGTCACCCAACTCTCATTTCCACAGAATGGCTAAACCCGTCCTTATATTTGTGACATTTACACAAAAATCAACAGGCAAAACGAGAAATGTTACGATTCTTATTGAGCTTTCAACGGGACGCGCGGTCAACCCACTTATGCTTGATAAGAAATAAATCACCGGTTTAAAATGCAATGACAGATCGCGCGATGCACACAGCACGCCGCACGAGACCCAACACCGCCCATTCATTCGACTCCATCAAAACACGTCGACCACAAATCAACGATGAAGCGCTCTGAAGTCCTCTCGAAAGAGGAAGCGCGCATGCGATACCGTCGTTAAGTAGTTTTGAAAACGAGTCATTTGCAAATAAGAAGCAAAACATAAACGTGAAATCCTACCTGAAAAGCAGCACGCGCTCTCGTGCAGCGCGAGAGATGAGTTGATTTACAGGCAGCGCGAGCTGAGCCGCGGTCCCGCCTATGGTACACGAAGCCCCGCCCATCTTGTTACTATGGTCCCCCGTTGAGGAGTTAGTATGTTGAGGTGAGTGAATTGTTTTGAAGTGCGACCTTAAAACGGTTCGTATTGTGATTGTTTCCCGCACGGTTGTGAAACTAAAGCGTAAATGTTTGTGTTTGTTGGGAAAACTTGGCTCTGTTGGGTCAAATTGTGTTCCAACGGTTAAATGTGCACATAACCACAAAATGACCGGTTATGTCGGTAGTAAGTCACCAAAGACAGGCCATAGCCGAATATTAGTCAATATTTCTGCCTGGTACACCCGTCCTTCACTATTTAAATACCACGGTACCTGCTTCAGAACAAGTAACGTAAACACGTATGGCAATGAATTTAAATATGCATAAACACGTTTAATCCGCATACGTCACATCTATTTGGTGTTTTAAATTACAGAGGTCAAAACAGACAGTTTTGGTTTTTCGAAGAGATTCTCCGCTTACTTTTTTAAGTGAGAACCGCCATCAAACATAAGTGACATGATCACATGTGGCAATGTATTTAAATATGCATAAACACTGTTTAATCCGCATACGTCACATCTGATTGGTGTTTTTACAATTCAGAGGTCAAAAGAGACAGTTATGGCCTTTCTAAGAGATTCTCCGGTTACTTTTGTTAGTGAGAACCATCATCAAACATTTATAGGCTGGTCCCTGATGATCTCACAAATGTCTGTCTGCAGTCTGCTCCAGATGATGTGACCTTTCACTGTGACGGCCTGGGACACAATGCAGTGTTAATTGATGACTTTTGTGGATGTGTATGGTCAGACATTATTTAGGTTGTGTTCTTCTATACAGTTACAGTATTCAGCATGTGTGTGTGTGCAGACTGTTTCTCATTAGAGACCATTGGTGTAACTGATAGTGTTGTAGTGGTGGAACTTGAACTGCTGCTTGTGTGGTGATGAATATGCAAGCACAGCTAATGAGGCTAATGGAGCAGAGAACGAGGTGTATTATTAGAGGTTATGTGCTGTCAAACACACAAAACCAATGAATTCAAAGGTGTTTGTGTAGTGCTTGCAGATGGACCACAAGAAAACAAACAAAACTCATTTTTACATCACCGTGTACCCAAAGCCGTACCTGCATGCATTTCATTCACATACATGTATCCACAATAAGGATACTGTCAGGGTAGAAAGGGTTTTAAAATGTAAGGTTACCATGTTGTTTTTATACATTTGTTTAATATACTGTGAATAATATGCGCTGTGTGTATCAGCAATCATATTTATTTGACATCTGAATTGTTACAATTCTACATTTTTTGTTTATTTCCTTTTTAGAAAAGTTCATTTCTCCACCCAGTCCATCGAAATTATAGTTAAAAACGTTTTATTTTAATGTTGAATTTGGTTTACTGTTCTTCATGAAGGAGCTAAACACCCCAGACTTATGAATTGGAGAAAATTGGATTCCAATATATAGGCAAGTAATTTATATATTTATATATATTTATGCATTTGGCAGACGCTTTTATCCAAAGCGACTTACATTGCATTATACTACACATTCTTTTTTACTTTTGGTTCTGAGAATGTGCAATCCCCGGAATCTAACACATGTCCTTGACATTGCAATGCTCCGACTACTGAGCTACAGGAAAGCTAGATAAATAGGCTTATGGAAATATAAATAAAGTAGCACTATCTTCATTCCCATACCTTTGACCTGCGAGTCAGATGTAAAGCTTTAACCATCATAACTGAGAGAATGCTGTCCTCTAGTGGTCGTATTGAAAACTACAGGGCTTAATCCATGCCACTTGTGTGTAAACATCATAAATATTGTTAAAGGCCCTTTTATCCTTTAATGGGTGATGGGTCTTTGAGGGAATAGTGTGGTACAGTTCTCACTGAGGTATTTCAAGGTCATATTAAGAGGTGACAGACCCTAAAACAGATGATATTCATTACATGCCGGACCCTGACAATTATTGAAACCAGATGCTACTTGCAGCAAATGGACAATTGCATTTGATAGAGGAAAAAGCACAGGATTTGCAAGTGAGTGATGCTTTCTTAAAGTTTTTTGATTTACTTTTAATAAAAGATGCTTAAAAGGCAAGTATTATGTTAAACACCTATTTTGTTTTCCTTTTGTTTATTCTTTACTTTTTTGCCAGATTATTTCAGCATTTGATCTGATATGTATTTTAATGTTCACAAATTGTATTTAAAAAACAAAGTAAAGGTTTATGAACAATTCCTATCCAAGTTAATGGTGTTTAATCAAGTCAAGTTTATTTCTACACCGCTTTTTAAATTTGCATTGTTGAAGCAAACAGACAGTAAATAAAGATTTATTAAAAATATTGAAGGAAAAAGAAGGAAAGAAAAAATATACATCTGCTAGTAATCATGTCCTTATGTTTGTCCCAAATTTTATAAATGTACTTTCTTTCTTTATCTTTTATAATTTTCATTTAAAAGGCAAAAGTCAAGCAATATGTAACTTTTCAAACTTCATTTCAACACAAGCTTTTCTTTTTTTTACATGAAAGCACTCATGCAGCATATCACACAAACCTATTTATAAGGCAATTGTCTTCCTGTACAGCTGTCCGTAATATCTAAATGACTTCTAAGTGCTATTTAGAAACTTTTATCCACACTAAAGCCCTTATTTACGCCATGCTTATCTAATGTTAGTGTAACCTTTTGCTGCTGTTAAAGAACTTAACTATTACCCAATATAACCAAAACATTTCTTTGAATCCATCAAAAAGGCATCAGCTTTTATTCTGCCGTCACTGCATCTGGCCACTTTCTAACATTGCCGCATCAACACCCCCCCCCCCCCCCCCCCCATGAACTTTGACCATGAGCTAACGTCAACAAAGACATAAATCCTCTAGGGATGATGTCATAGACTGCTCAGGCTTGAGACTGATATATCATCTATGATGAGATTCATAGCCTCAATGTGTATAAACCACTTCACGCAATCACTCTATCAAAATAATATTAAGGAAATATTCTTTTAAGTAATACTGTTAAGAAAATACGGGATACAGAATTAGAAAAGATCCAAAACAAATTTTGTGAAGCTGTTATTTATATTACCACAAGAGGGCAGACCTAATATATCTTCAACACTGGTGGAAATAGCACAGGTCAACATTGTTCTTTAACTTTTATTTTGTTCTTACATACTTGTGTAAAAAAAATATTATTGTTATTATTAATATAAAAAAAATAGTAGCACATGCTTCAACATGTAGAGATCTCCACATTCAGGTTTAAAATCCCCTTATTCGTTTGCCATTTCATGTATTCTTTCCCTATAAATATTTTTCCAAATGGTCAAAGATTCACTATAAACAAAATGTTGTCTTTTAATAAACAACTGTGATGATATATTAAAGTTTTATAGATCATAACCAAGAACACCTATGATGAACAGACATTTGTAGACTTTTATATATTTGCTTCCAAACTGTATTGTATTTGGATAAGCTGTGCCAGATATGTCAAAAACTCAAAAACTCAAATGTCATTTATATATCACATAATGAACCTTTCATCTTTATTTTAATGTTGAAACAACTTGCAAATTACTTGCATCATTTTCGGTTTTCATTTAATGAAGACTAACCTAACATGAAAGTAATAGTACATTGAGTAATTGAAAAACAAACACATGCCTTTTGTTTTATTAGGAAAATGTGTTGCATTTCAATACAGTTTTCTTATCAGTCTGGCCTTTACTTTTTCCACCGTTGGATAAACGTGTAGTGGTTTGTGAGTTTCTATGGCAACTGGTACCCTTTGAAAGTAGGACAACCCTCTTTTGTCACACATGGGTGTGCACAACTAGCCTGTCTCTCCGCCTATGTGGAGAGTATAAAAGGCCAAGAGCCCTTCACAAGTCTCACAAAGTAGAAGCTGATCTACGAGAAAAAGCCTGAGCTGGCTGGTAAGAGATTCTAAGCTATCATTTCGAAGACTGTTTAATGCAGCATATAGGACGTTCACACAGGACTGTCTGAACATACAAACATCTCTATCCATTCACTGGAGAACACAGAATATAAGGTAAGCACAATGCAAAAAAAAAGTTGACCTAAACTTTGAATTTTACCTTCCTCTTGTACTAAGAAAACCGGGCAACTTATAATTGCAAACTTTTTTTGCAGAGTTTGTATCTTGTCTCCAAACTGAATTCCCATGTGGGTTGTAGAGAAGATCCGAGTCTCGGTGGAAAGGACCAACCTGCCACTTCCAATATCGGAATACAGCTTCAAAATTGGAGACATAATGTTCGGAGACAAGTCTTCCATCGACAAGGCCAAAAGAATCTTGATGTGTCCCAACATCATTACTCCAGACACTATCCCAGAGTTCTGCATTCCCCCTACGATCTCAACTTCGCTTGAGGGCAAGAGCGCAGAACAGGGGAGGCCAGCTCCAAGTATCCGGGTATCTCCGTGTGAGAAGGGCAGTCCGAAGCGAGAGGTTGCACGTGAGATTCCTTACAACCATATAATTCAGGTGGAAAGTGTGGACGATGGGCCATTCGACAATGGCTGCAGTGATGAGGAGAACACCAATGCTGATCCTCAAAGCCAGGCGGCTCTTTCTCTGCCCCATCTGGCCAAAGCTCAAACCTGCTACGGGTTTTGTACATTGCTGGAAAGTCCCCACACCAGGAGAAAGGAGTCCCTCTTCCACAACGATCCAAATTCCACTGGAATCCCCCTGGTTTTTCCAAGGAGTAGATCAAGCACTTACTCCAAATCTTCCCTGTCCAGTACCATCCTGTCCTCTTCCACATCCCATTCGTCTTTTAGCCTGAACACTTTAACGTCCAGACTTTCTCCGAAAGGCTTCTCCCTGCACCGACAAGGAACCCTTGACAGTGACACTACCTCCTCTGCTGAATCTTCTCCATTCAGTTCTCCTCTGCTGAACAGATCCCCACCTAAAAGTTCTCCCCTCAAAGCGCTCAGCCATGAGAAACTACTCTACTGTAACCTCCGAAAAGCCGCCGTTGCCAGAAACAACTCCCTCTCAACGGATGAGGGCAGTTCAACAGACAACAGCCCCAACATCATGAGAAGAGCATCCGAAGGCCTTCTAGAACCTCTCCCCAGTGGTTTCGGCCTGGCACCTCCTGCTATCTTTCCCATGGACTTGGTTCTGCACCGGGAAAGAGCGATGAAGGAGAATTTGGTTCCAGTAGGGAGGGATGGAACCTTGCGACTTTCGGCAGAGTACTGCCCAGAGAACCAAAGACTGCGCGTGCGGCTTATAAGCGCTGAAGGCCTGTACGCCTTGTCTGTGGATCCCAAGAGCATTAACTGCAGCGTGAGCTTATCTCTTATGCCTGGAAAAATTCAGAAACAGAGAAGCACGGTCATCAGGAAGAGTCGCAATCCGATCTTCAACGAGGACTTTTTCTTTGATGGTATAACGGAGGACGATCTGTGCCAGAGGTCGCTCCGATTCAAAGTGGTTAACAAGATGTCCACTATGAAAAGAGACTATATTTTGGGTAACTGTGATCTTCCACTTACTAGCATAGTCACCTTATAAATCAGAATGCGTTTTAAAATGTATTATGAGTGCATGTATATGTGTACAGTGTAATAAATGAGAGGTTATTTTTAAAAAAATGTGTTTATTTGCCAAAGATTTGTTTTTAATAAAATGCTAAAACTAAACCTGTTTATGGTCTTTTCTTCTTACGAGGTATTCTTTTAAACAAATAATAATCTATATACATAATAAGAACAGCTCAATCAGAAGCATGGGGTTCTAAAAATTTCCTAATTTCAGTATTAGTCTCAATTTTGTTCTAGTCTCATCAAGAGCAGATAAACTTCATTGGGGCTATAGGTTGATGCAAGTACTCTTATTCGCATAACATGTTTTTTCAATAAAGCATAACATGCTTTTTTCAATAAAGGATACAGGCCTGCATATATTTTGCCATTCAGAATGCTGGGATTATTTAAATAAGGCTATAAAACGCATCAAACATTTGTTTTAATAGAAGACAAAAATATACCTGCATCCATCAACTGTTGCTGCTCTATTAAAAACACCCTGGGCAATGCAAACGATAAATTACACACCAGAGTTCACAACCAACCAATCAGTCTTTTATGTTGCTGAGCAGTCATTTACTTAAAAGAGCACTTTGAGACGTCATTCATTTCTCAGTGGCGGGGCTTAATATTTACTGATCCTTCTTTAGAGGAGCTAAACAATAACAAGCCTTTCTTCAGCACGGATTGCAGAAGAGTCACCTTCTCTTATTTCCTCTAAGCCTGTTGTTTCCTGCTGACCTTTACGGGATTATAAATGCCCTGGGTAATTTGAGACATAAATCGGCTATTCCTATTAAACCACATTTTTCTCTTGATCTCTTTTATTTGAAATAGGCAGATTAAGTAGGCCTATCCTGCCAAAAACTGGATGCAGACATTTAAAGGGATAATGTTTTGAAAGATAAAAACTCTGTCTTCCTCATGGCATTTAAAACCTTAATTTTTCTAAATTTGCTCCTTTTTCTGTGGATCACAAAATAAGATATTTTGAGAAATGTCTAAGTGGTTTTGTCACCATATAATGGATGTCAATGGGGTCAATGCTGTTACCAATATTCTTCAAAATATCTTCTTTTGTGTTCTGCAGAAGAACGTCATAAAGGATAATAAAATGACATTAGGGCAGGTAAAAATGAAAAACTGGCCACAGATCAAGACAAAAAAGGGTTTTCTGAGAATAGTGCTGTGGGAATTAGCCTTTGTGTGCATGATAAGGAAACTATTGCAAAGTGAGTGTGTGTGTGTGTGTGTGTGTGTGCGTGCGTGTGTGTCATGTTTGCTCTCAAAATGTCCAAGCGCACTGATTATCTTGAATTACCCTCACTGTGTAAAGTGGCATTCACATAAAGTGCTAGTTTTGATCATGACAGACCGAGAAGGGGTGTCATCTATCTTTTCTAGATATTCTGTTATCTTACTTAAAATCAGTCAGGCACATAAAGTAGGCTGTTTTAAACATATCAAATGGCCATATTATTGGTAAATGCAAAAAGCGCCCAGACCACATAACAGCTTGAACACATGGATTTGCCATGTGCTTCAACAACACTACCTGTTCTGCCATGTTTATGCATGTGTGTATAGCAGTAATACTTCAAAACAAAACAGCCTGCCCTGGGTTATTGTGCTCTTAAGCACAAAACGAATATTCAGACACTGAGATTTTAGTGGGAATGAATGAAAACCCTCTTAACATATACATAAAGAGCACGCATATCAATAACCATCAGTATATTCATAAAACGTGTGACAGATGGCCATTGGCTGACTGTTTTCCTCATTTAATTCAATCTGATCTAATAAAGATCATGGGTTATAAGTTATTGCATCAATTGTACTGCAACGAAATCTCAAATTAAACATCCGTTGGACCTGTTCTCTGATCCCCACTTCCTTGAGCAGCCTTGAAGGGGAGTTGGGAACAAAGCTGCTGCAGCCCACTTCCACCGGGAACACTTTTGCTGTCCGTTCCCGATCTTCAGCCTCAACTGCCAAGTTGGCATACGGAGATTCTTTCTTTCAAATGCTTAGTTAATGGCCTCTTCTCAAGATACTGTCAACTCAACTATGATGACTGTTCTTGTGGAGCTGGACCACAGAACCATATCCGGCTGAAGATTGGTTGCGGCAATTCCCAAGGAGAAAGTAAGTCTGTGGTTTAAATCAACTTGCCTTTCCCAAACCCTGGCTATACTCTACAGACCTGAATCTGGGGATAATGGCTTGTGCTGCTTTTTCTAAACAGTTGCCTTTTTTAGGAAGTTAGCCTGGGCGTTTTGGGGGATGGCATTTGCTGCCACTCTCTTGGTCTCTTCTGCAGCCAAGCACTCTAGGCAAGGCAAGGCATGGCAAGGCAACTTTATTTATAAAGCACATTTCATAGGCAAGGGCAATTCAAAGTGCTTTACATAAAATGATTGACAGAAAGAAATAAGACGGATCTTTAAAATGCAAATGATTTAAGATCACAAATACTTTAGATTTTAAGAAACAATAAAAACGCAAAATAATTGATTAAAAATGAGAGTGTATATATAATAAGAATAATTTCTAAAAATAAATTAGAAATAGAAATAGAAGTGCAGTTGATGTAAACCAGCACAGTGCTCAGGTTTTAAAATCACAGCTAAACAAGTGTGTTTTTAATCTGGATTTAAAAGTAGCTGCTGTTGGTGAACGTCTGATGTCACCTGGAAGCAGATTCCAGCTACGGGTGGCGTAATGGCTAAATGCTGACTCGCCCTGTTTTGAGTGAACCCTTGTTATCTCTAACTGACTTGATCCTGATGATCTGAGAAGTCTGTTTGGTTTATAGTCAATGAGCATAACTGAAATTTATTTAGGTCCTAGACCATTAAGGGATTTATAGACAATTAATAATACTTTGAAGTTGATTCTTAAAGTAACTGGTAACCAGTGTAAGGGCCTGAGGATTGGAGTGATATGCTCAGCTTTTTAGGTTCTGGTCAGAATCCTGACAGCAGCGTTCTGTATGAGCTGCAGCTGTCTGATGGTCTTTTTGGGAAGACCTGTAAGGAGTCCATTACAGTAATCCACCCTGCTGGTGATGAAAGCATGGACTAGTTTTTCTAAATCTTGGATTTAGACAAGACATCTGCTTGATTCCTTAGTACTTGATTCTTGCGCCATGTGTATATCCTGTCCACACCAAACATGCAGATTTGTTGGTGAGGGCAGCACATGATATGTGGCTCTTTGGATAAATTTGTTAACCTAATAGTTTCCACAATCCACAACTTAATTCAAGTGATTTTGTGCCATTCAATGCCTTCACACCTTATCCAGCGGCCTTGCTGGGCTTGAGGGACCGCTCTGGCGCATCTACTTTCTTCCTCTTGAAGCCTAACCTCCTCCACTACCAGGTGACGCTGTTCCTTTGGTGTCGCTTAACGCATTGTGGTTGGGGTTGATCCCAAACCAAGTCCCCCTCTGCCATATTGAACTTGTCCCACAATGTCCCTTTGTCTGAGGGCTGTCTTAGCATCTGCTACCGCTGTTGCTGGGTTCCATTTCCTCCCTGTCGCTACATTTGGAGCAGCACCTCTTACACAGGGATCACAGGATTCTTTGAGCGTCATCTCCAGCCTTTTTTTGATGCATTTATAGTCCTCCGCAAGGCTTGACAGGGGGAGAGAGAGAGCTCCATGCCCGTACATCCCTATGTTTCAAAGGCATCTTGGTACCTCAAGCCATTTTCTCACTTGTGTCCTCACCAATATCTTCAGGTTCTTGGAATGAGACACCGTGAGCTCATACATTGAAATTGGCAACAACAGGCATGGCAACAAGCCAAATTGGAATCACAAGAGTTTCAGCTTCCCAGGAAGAGCTGTATGATTGATTTTTTTGAGTCCACTGACTGTCTCTTGGATGAGTTGTTCCACCTGTCCGGCGTCTTTTAGTTCTTTGGTGCTTAAGGTCCAAGTCTTTTGATGGGCATGTATCAGTGATGGTTAGGATTAGGGGTGGAGCTTTAGTGTTGCTTTTTTCTACTAAACATACATTTTTGTGTGATTCACATGGTTCAAATTCATATGAATTGGTCACCTCGTAAAATATTCTCATATTATTGCTTCACTAAAATAAATCACTAACTGTTTTTGTCACTGTTAAAGCGTCTTGAAAATGCCTACATGTAGATGCAAACAATGTAATATTATGGTTGATTTGTGTAAATACATATCAAATACATAATGCTACATAATGCTATAATTTGTTTGCTTAAAACAAACTATCTTGATCATCTAAATATGCTCATGAATCATGACTGACTACTTTTTTGCTGCAGAAAGTCCTCTATAGACATATGTAGTTACACTAGATTCACAGTATTACAGAAAGTTCAGTTGTACTCTGGAAAAGTAATAGAGCACATGGTTGCCAAGCAACTCCTTTCAACATGGTTAGGCCCAATGTCTTGCCACGTTTAGCTCTCCACAGTTAGGACTGTCAACAAGTACCGCTGTTACTTGTATGGCTTTCGGGATGAATTAACTGTTCTATTATGTCCACACTAGAAAAAAATCTTAATTACTGTTTAGCATTATTTTTTATTACATACATCAAATAGAATTAAGGGTTTGAATTATAAGCAGCCAGCCTGGCCGGTACATTTGCTTTGCCATCAACCAAAGTAAATTTAATTACCTAACCATTCATTCTATGTCATTTTTTGTTTAAAACTATAACCAGTCGGACCACATTATTTGCTAAATACGTCTGTTAAATGTGCCTCTACGTTTGATGCTTATTGCATTTAGTTTATTTAATAAGGTCTGTTTGGTACTTTGCTTAGAGGCCCAATGTTTCAAGCAGTGTATTCAGAATGAGAGTAAGATTGTTTTTAACAAAAGCAGAATGGACCATAAAGCAGATTTTGTGGAGTGATTCTGCTGCTTTTAGCAGTGCTGATGTGTCATTAAGAACATCCGTTGCCATTTTGAGTTAGTGATATCTGTGGTTAAATATTAAGCAGAAAGCTCTTAACCTGGCATTGCAGATAGGGATTATTTAGAAGAACTGAGAAACGTGCCACCAAATTACAAACTAAGACAAGGGTCATTCTGCAAAATTGGTGCCTTTCGTATTCATACTGTTTGTCATTACAACTTTTACATTGTGTAAATATAGAATAATTTTATCTTTAAAGTTACGATCTATTTAAATACATTTTAAATAGAGATATCTTAAATGTCAGCCTTGTTAGAATCATTTTCTAAGCAAACGGTTATTTAAAGAGTAACTATTACAATGTCCTTAAAATAACATTTAATGTAGTCTGTGATGTTGCTGTGTGTTATTGTAAGCAGTCTGGCAAGTTGTGAAGCCGAAAGTGACAAACAAAGTTATTGGCTTGGGAAAAAACGAGTCGACTCTGAATCACGCAAACGAGTCGTCTGTCGTTCAAATTTCAGTTCCTGGTCAGATTTGGGTCACTGCGTGTAATGCCCGCCTGCGTTCCAGACCAATCACAGCAGACTAGACCATCTGACCAATCAGATCAGAGTGGGCTGATAGAAAGGAGGGATTAGACAGATGAATCGCCAAACAAATCATCTGAGAGTCAGTCAAGAAGTAAGGTAAAAACTGCCTGTTATTAGAAAATGAAAGTGTTTTACACCATTTGTGTACGTAAACTTATGGTTGGACACTCCATAAAACAAAGCAATCACAATCACAAAATATTTACTCTTTAAAGTATACTGTTAAGCATATCCAACACTAGAAATATCCAACAATATTCTCTATACACTATGAAGCACCATAATTGTGTCAACCCTGGTACCTTCCTGGTCATTTTATTATATTCTTCAGTTTATCTATTGCAATATATCTAGGAAAACTGCATTTTAGTAATACCTAAACGAATAATATCCCCGACAGAATAAGCCACAAATGTTCCTCAAAACATCGTCTCATTCATTAATTAACAACAATCACTATTGTTGTCATTACAAGTGCGTCACGAATTCGTCACCATGTTATTGTCTTGAACAATTCATTATGCGTTACTGTGGAATAGCTACCTTTTTATTTTCAGACAGTGACGTACATGAAATCCCCTTCTACCGAGGACACAAAGCGGAATGTCTGGGGTTGCCCACCACTATTGTACTGATTGTTCAGGGTGCTTTTTGCTGTGGGTTTTCTCTGGGTTACCGTCAGCTATTACTGCTATCGCATCCCCCCCCCCCCCCTTTGCAAATAGATCTGAACAGCATTTATGGCTTAACAGGACATTGGTGGGAGAAGATATGTCGCCTGTCTTTGTACCATCTTTCCGTGTTGATTCAGCTGACATGCTTGTGTTACAAATGGGCATTTACAGGTGGTTCCCAGGCCTGCTTGTGGATGATTGCCACCTGTAAGATAACTTTTCATATCAAAACTGCTGTCAAAGGGCTTCATATTTAAAATATTTTACAAGATTTCCAAGATGTGACCACAAAGTGGAATTCAATTAAATGTATGTTCAGCTTTCATATCTCTATCTTTAACGCATGTAAAATATTACAGTTTTGGGTGCTTTATGATATAGATGTGATCCCAGATGGTCATAATCACATTGTAAGACCATGGGAGAGACATTTAAAAAAATATATTTTCTTTTTAAAATGTAATGTAATTAATAATATGTATTGCAATGCATTATATTATAATGATACTACATTACTCAATTACCTATGAAAATAAGTAATTTAATTGCAAAGTGTAAATAGATCCTATAAATATCCTTATAATTTTATGATACACAAATAAACATTGATAAATAATACATATTTTAAGTATTACAAGTATACAAGTATACAATTTTGTAAAACTCTACAATTTGAGTCATTTACATCTTTCTGTGGGTTTGCAGAAGATGCTCGCTGCATTTGAATGTGTATCAAAACCAAACGGGGTGTAATTTCTGTGGAGAGGAAAGGCCCTCTCTAGTGTCCAGAGACAGAGCCGTTGCTTTGTTACGCAGGTGCTCATCTATGGTCCGGGGACAAAGAGGAATATTACATCCTAATTTACTTTTACATTAATGTATTTGGCAGATGCTTTTATCATTAGCGATATTTGAGGCAGCTACTTTTATTTTGTCATAGTCTAGGCCTACAGTAGAGTATCTACAGTCTTTTCTCTTTATTAAGTTGAATAAGTTGAGATGCATTACGGATTTCGACATGATTTTGGGGGGGAATTTTATAACAAATAAACTTGTAATTAATGCTTTAGTCTAGTAAAACCCATATTCACTGATGTGATGTAGTTTGTCTCTTTGCCAACGGCTTTGGCTGATATATTTCCTAAACGTTTAGTGTTTTGTCCATTTTCATACCATACATCTCATATATTGATGGTTTTAAGGAGCATTAAAATATTGCTAATATTGTACAAATAGAGTGTTTCTGCTATTTAGTCCAGACATTCTGCCCTTTATCTGAAGGTCTGCCTATGTAAAGATAAGTCAAAAAGGCCATCGTATGGCAAATGACCAGTAGAAGCAAGTCTGACTCTGAACCAGCACAAAAAATCTCAGACAATGAAGAAACCTTGCTGGATATACCATACGCTAACAAACGAACATGCTGCCCAAGTAGGGAATTAAAGTTGCCTCTCCCAGGAGATGATATTCCTGGCTGGAATGTTCTGCCGGGCGAACTGAAATCAAATGGTGTTAAGGTCTGGAGAACATCGCATGTTTCCATATTAAAGAGACAGCTGTTTCACTCCAGAACAGTCAATATTACATCAGAATCGTAAAAGCAACAGTTTGGCTTTTAACTTAAAATCGTTTGTCTTGTTATTACAGAAAAAAAGGAAACCGAGGAAGTGGGAAAGGAGAGTGAAATAGCTAGCAACAGGAAAGTTTCGGTCTTATCTGAGTCTGAGCAGAAACAACTGCTTTAAACCAGAAAGTAGTGCATACTTTACTTGTTTTAGTGTATTTTTTTAAAGCTGTGTTATTTACTTGCCGTGCAAATAATAACTGGTTGTCATATGTGACCCTGGATCAATAAAAATGTCTTAAGTTGCACGGGAACATTTTTTGTAAAAGACAAAAATACATTGCATGGAATCAAATTTAGCGATTTTTCTTGTATGCCAAAATCATTCGAATATTAAGTAAATATTACGTTCCATGAAGATATTTTGTTAATGTCCCACCTTAAATATACTTTAAAAACTTATTTATTGCTAGTGGATGGCCTGCTACAGCATCTCTGATCATTCTTCTCAATATTATTATTTTTTTGCTCCCTCTGATTCCAGTTTTAAACTGTTGTATCAATTGTCTTATCCTAACAACCCGTACATCCATAGAAAGCTTAATTATTAAGCTTTGACCCATAAGACTGGTTTAGTTGTCCAGGGTCACATATATATCTTCACATTTTCGCCTCATTTGTGTGTAAATGAGCCTCATAACAGATTGTGCTTTCTTCAAACTCAGATTGTGCGATTACCAATCTGTGAATGAACTGCCGGTTTAAAGGAACATTTTCTTAACTGGAATGTTTGCGTGCATTTCTAACAATTAAGCCAGCTGTAAATGGTGATGATGTCATCAGCACCCAAAGGGAGAATTCTGAATTTCCATTTGACAACTCTTTGATTTAATGCATGGCCACACTGTCTTTGTATAAAAACACATTGATCGGCGATCAATACATTGTGCTCGCAGCTGTAAGAAGTAATTCTTTTATGACTCATACATTTTCTGCGGACCTATTCGGATCATAAGGGGTTTATTAGTTGGATGTATCGGTTATGCGTGAGAATATTGTTTGACATCACTCTCATTCACATCTGCCTGTATTTGCACACTATATGGAAGTCAACATGAGCTGTAATTGACAACTAGTAAATTCACTTCCTGTACTATGTGACCTCTCTGCATGGCCGTGACATCATGCAGTAAGAGCGACTCTGATATAATGTTGCTATTGGCCAAGGTCACTATGATACTAAACATAGAACAGTGCATTCTGTACATTCAGTTTCTAGAGGGCTGTCACGATCACGATAAATCGCATCCAAAATAAAAGTTTGTGTTAACATAATATATGTCTGTTTATTAATTATTAATTTTGCATTTATAAACAGATATGCATATATGTATACATATTTAGAAAATTTACCAATTATTTATAAAGTTTTATATATTTTTGTATGTTATATTTTTCTTAAATATATGGATGTACAAAAATAATATGCACACTACACAGACATATATTATGTAAAAACAAACTTTAATTCTGGATGCGACTAAGCACGATTATTCGTTTGACAGCCCACCTCCCAACAGCATGGAACTGAGTTTATGACATCATATTTCCATGTTTAATAAAGGATGAATTCCCCAAACTTATTTTGACCCTACACTTCCTTAAATGAACATGATCAAAACAGTCATTTACAGTAAAGGCCCTTCTAGTGTATTCTTTATCTGTTTTGGCTTCCTTTCACGTGGTTCAAACAATGGATGTGGTACAAGCATGCTTTCCTTATCGTCTGTTTGTATTTTGACAGGCTCTTTGCTGGCCAGCCAATTAAACGGCTAGTTTGTGTTTGAGGTTGGTCTGTATGTTTTGATCAAAATAAGAGTAATAACATGGTCTTGTGACGTTGAGAAGTTTGTTTTTCGAACGTCTAGGTGAGGCAGGAGGAAGTACGTTTGGAAGAACAAATAATTAATTATAAAAACATGAGTGGTGCTTACCTGTGCAAAGGCTGTTTGCCACAATGTTTTTATGCAGTTGATGTGGCCACCTGAGTGGTTAATAGGTGGTTAAGCTGAATTATAACTCAATTTATATTTGTGGTTTTATATTCCTTGACGTTTATAACAGATGATATACGTGTTCTAGAGTCTGTTTCTAGAACAGACGCAACAAAATGCATTTTATTCCCCCGCATTTGCGTGCATTTGAATGGAAGTCAAGAAACGAAAAGTGGCGTGTGTCTTAATTTTTACACTTTAATCTGAATTGTTTAGCTGATAATAATTTGTTATGTAAATAATAAAAATGCATGTTGTTTTTCTTCTGTGGTATATCGTCTTTGTTTGGAAAAGGCGCAATTAAAGTTTCCAACACAGACTTTGTTTGCACAGTTGCACTGTACGATTCCTGTAAGCTGTCATTGTTTCTACGCGTTCTGGGAAGAGACAGCGATGCAAAGTATGGATTTTCCCAACACACGTGCTTGCAAAATCACCACGTGGTGCATGCATTAATCAGATCTGACTTCTATCTCTTTTCTACTCTTTCTATCCAAAAAATGAATAAAAAACCTTAGCTTTGTATACTGTGGTGGGGTTTATGAGACCAGTTTCATTGCACTTATGCATTTGTTATCCTTATGTTGTTCCAATTGCTTCCATTTTTTACCTCAACTGTAAGTCGCTTTGTGTCTACTAATGACTGAATGTAAATGTAATAATACATTTAACAGTATATTCATTGCTGTTGCTACTAAATAGCATTAGACTTTATGGCTCGGTTTCATGGACTGGGCTTAAAGGGGGGATGTCCGATTTCTCATTGCCATTGTTGATGTTCAAATCACCAAAACAGACACACCCCTACCCCCATCTTTCACTCTTGTCAGCGCTCAGCTCGACTAATGTCCATCCTGTGTACACTGTGCACCTTACTGCTGATTGGCTAAAAGGTTGTTTTTGTACTCAGCCCGATTTTGTCTAAACAAGCGTAATTTGGAAATCGGCCTTTAACTGTTAGAGGTTTCTAGATCGAAAAACAATTTACACTGACATTTCTTTAAATATATCATTACGATTGTTTTGTCTCGAGATGCACACCAGTATTGTTTTTTTTAAACTACTTAAATATCCTAATTTGAATTTAAGGCCTAGTCCGGGTTTCGGATAATCTCTGTCCGTGAAACCACCAAAAATGTTGATTTTACTATCAATTTAATCTGAAATGTCAAATCTTTCAAGTCACAAAATGTTTCACAATAACCCATCGTTTTTTAAAAATAAAATATAGAGTTTTTAAAAGTAGTAAACCTAGAAAAAGCTTTCATATTGTTGATTCATTGTTGATCCATTCATGCTCAAAATCCTTAAATTCTGTTGTTTGGATTCAATTACACAACTCTAACTAAATATTTTCAACCCTCAGAAATCTGATGTACTGTCAAGCCTCAGGCCTCACTTCCCGTCACGTTAAAAGCAAGACTTCACCTCAGTTTACCATCAATTTATTTGCCTGTCGTGTTAGCCAAGCCATGTGTTTGCAGTACATGTGAAGTTAATTGAACTCGTAGGGCTTCTGCATACAAAGTTAGTGCACCTTGCTCATTGAGACTAATCTGCAGGTCTCGGTTATGAGCGTAATGTTCCTGCGTCACATCATGGGAAAGAGAATTGGTGCAGTCGTGCACGGCCACCCTTTGGGGAGGGGCAAATCTGGGGGGGGAGACATTTCAATGTGACAACCAGGCTCTCCATCTGTCCACACTTTCCTTGTACTCCCAATATGAACATTACAGATTTTTTCAAGAAGAATCCATATTAGGCTGTATAAAAAATGAATAATGTAAAAAAGTAGTAACTATTTTAAAGGTGAGGGTGGCCGTACTTTCCGCATTAATATAGAGTATGCAGTTCTCAGTTTATAGCTGCATTTTAATTTCTATGAACATTGTTCACCCAATAACAAAGACAGAGGATTTTTATTACGTTCTCGTGATATTATATAATAATAGTATTACACAAGTGTTAGAAATTCTCTGACCCTTTGATTGATTCATATGTTTGTTTTGTTTGAAGGTCGCAATGTTCTGCTGTCATATTTATGGCTTGATGAGATGCTGTGACTCAGTCAATTGGTTTTCTGTTTGGAAGAGTAAAGATCCCGTTCTCATCTCTAAACAGTTCTGACCTCAGAAAGAAAACAATTAACTTGCAGTAACCATTTGTTATTGCAAATGAGAATCTCTTGGGGTTTATGACATCTGGGCTATAATGTCTACAATACACACAAACCAGTGTCAAAGTGGGTCAGTACTTAATTTGAATTTATCTAACGTTTCTTACTTTCATTTCGAAATTTTAAAATTTCATTAAATATTAAAACCACAAAAAAATTTAACCATCAATTAAAACCATGTTTATGAAGCAGGTATGTGTTTAAATGTCTTAGTTACTTCCAAACCACCATGCGTAAACTTTGACCCTACTTACTGCACATTTAGAAGACGGTATCGTGTGGATCACTTTCTGAACTTCTTTTTTCCAGCTGATGAGCTATAAAACATACTGACATACAGGTTCATATGTCTGAATTTAAAACTGTAGGATTCGGAAAGCAGTGTGTTTATGGTGGGATATTATATAGCCTACTCATGTGACGTCAGAGTAAGCTGGCAAAACATATGCTTTACATCCCACACATGAGCTCACCTTCATACCAAGAGAGTATTCAGCCTTTGCTGTCAAATTTTGGAGAAAAGACATTCGGCAATGAGAACGAAATTAGCAGCAGTTCATGTGCAGAACATTCGTTTTAGTGATTGGGAACAATGCAACGCGCTGGTGTGGACGCAAAAAAAGTGTCTGCTCAGAATGCCTAATATAAAATATATTACAGTTATTGCAGAAGTCCATAAGAGCTTAGAATGAGCTAAAGATGGGGACTAAAAAGGATCTCAAGGTACCCCTCAAAAGCTAGGATGAAATGAAAGAGTACAAACACCACTTAGATTGTGCTAAACTAGAAGATTTTTATTTTTTAAGTTTTTATGTATTATAGATTTTTACAATAGCATAAATATCATAATTACATTTGTGTTGAAAAATTAAAAATCTGTCATAAATTACTCAGCCTCAAGTTGTTCCAACCTGTATAAATGTCTTAATACAAATACCAATATTTGGAAGAATGTTAGCACTTGAGATTTCTGTTGCACCACTGACCACCATCTAAATGGTTTGCTTTCCTTAATTCTTCCAAATATATTATTTTGTGTGTAACAAAAATAAAAGAATAAATCATTTTGTGGTTGTCAAGAGTGCCCCAGAAATCTCATTTGCTAACATTCTTCCAAATATCTTTCTTTGTTTATTCAATCAAAGAAAAATAAACAGGTTTGAGGGTTCGTATGACAGAAATTGGGTGAACTATCCGTTTAAAAATGTAAAAAATTACAATAAATGAAAGGGATGTGAATACACTGTATATCATTTAATAGATATTTCAGTCACTTGCTCACTTGAGCACTTGAGCATTCAGATACGGGACTGCAAGAGGTCATTAGGTTTATTGGGGCATGTGTTAGTCTTGCACGTACTGGATCTGTCTGGTAAAGAAAGCACCTGTCCTGCATGGGTAATGTAGCCACTATAATCCAGACACATTTGACCACACATACATACGGATATGACATCAACCGTGAACGGCTCTGTGTATAACAACCATGTCAAGATGCTGATTATACTTTACTTGATCTGATTATAGCCACATAAACAGGATACACCTATATGTGTGGACAAACCTGAATGCAAGACTTGGCTTTCATGATCAAGGCCATTGGTGACTGTACACACAAGCAGTTAGTATGTAACAAAGTATGTGCAAAATGCTATCAAATGAAATGTATTATATTTTTAAATTTCAAATGAAATGTATTTTGCTGTACATTTCATACACTAGACATTTAATATAAAATATGTATTTTATTTGATAATATATAATAAATATATATATATATATATACACAGTATATCATTTTTATATATAATGTTTATAGTATATTGTATATTGTGTATAGGCAATATATAGGCTAGTAAGTCTTACTTATAAGCCTAATTAATAATTTAGCCAGTTCCCAAAATGTATGTATATGTCAATTTATATATATAACTTTATATAATTTGTATCTTATACAAATGTTTTAATAATAAAAAATGCACATAGTCATCAAGTCATCTATATTTAATCAGTCTTAAATAATTGTATTTATTTATATAGTACGTAATTTTAACTGGGCATCATTTGTTATAAAATATGCATAAGATCTGTGTGTTGTTACAGTCAGAGCCATAGAAATGCCCTATAGTTTCCTTGCTATCCCTTTTCCTTGCATATCGCACTTTCGTGTAATAGGAATTTGGTGTCTAGAAACATGAGATTCACTATTTACAGAAAATTGAAAGTAGAAAGTCGCTTGCTATAAAATCTTCAAAGCTGACAGACTCAGTGAGCAGCATCATAGTAGGACAGGTGCCTGGCGGCAGCCTGAATAATCATGAGGTGGGATGTTACATAACATTTGCTTAATAGCCATTAGCAGAATGCAAACAGCACCTGCTGATGGTCCTGTTCCGCCCTGTCCCTGACAGTTTGGTTATATACCATGGTACAGTAGACCAGTGTCTGAATAATTAGAAACTCTATGAATGTTGACTCAGGGTAAACCAAGAGGAACTATTTGACATACTGTAGAATCATAAAGAAAATCTGTCAGTTATGCAATATGATGGTTCGTATTTTAGCGGCATGCTGGTCTCCTCAGTAAGTCTTATTAAAATATGTATCATAGAAACTGATTGTCCCGATAATCTAAATGTCAAAGTCTGTTTTTTATTATTTAATTTACAATGCCAGACAGAAGCTTCAACAGGTGAGCTGTAACCGGTAGACTCAGCTCATCAATAAAATACAGACAAGATAACCGTCCCAAATTAGCATTCAAATAGAACCACTGCGCGTGGACGTCTTTTCTCTCCCGTACAGCCTTTCTCTCGTCCATGGCAACACGGACAGACTGGAAGAATAAAACATGGAGATCCTGTCTTTCATCAGAGGAGTGGGGCTTTTATCCACACATCCACACTAACCATGAATATCACAGGCTTTTCATAGGGTTTTCCATTTAATGTATAAAAATGCTATACAATGTGTAACTTCAAGGACTTTATTTGATTTTAGTCTACTCGTATAATGGATATGAGAGAATGAAATGTAATACAGGCCACTATATTATAGCCCACAGGTATTTGATTTTATGATATTTTCTTTTACAATGAGCTTTAAAATACATTAGCCTTTGTTTCATTCATATATTCTTATAATTTGGTATGACAAAGCACTTTATGTTTCATTGAAGTGAATTTAAGGAATCGTTCATCCAAAAATAAAAGTTCTGTCATAATTTACTCGCTCGTGTTATTTCATACTTGTATAAATTATCTTTTTCCGATGAACACAAAGAAAGATATTTGGAAGAATGTTGGTCATTTTCAGTTCCGGTACATCATTGAGTACCATAGTAGTAAGAATTAAATGGTAGTGAAAGGTGCCCGAGAACTCTTTGTTTCCCTAAATTCTTCAAAATATCTCACTATGTGTTCAACAGAACAAAAAAATACAATATTATTTATCCCACTATAGTAGTGGATGATGTCCCAGAACTGAAAATTGCTAAAACAATTTATACTGGTTGAAACAACCCGAGGGTGAGTAAACGATGACAGATTTTTCATTTTTGGATGAACTATCCCTTTAACCAATGTCTCAAACAATCTGTGTTCACTTTATGCAAAGTTGTTGTACAGGTAAAGCTTCCTCGCAGATTAATTAGCAAATTGCCCCTGAGGTCTTTCATGTGAAGCTGAATAACTCGCAAAAAAATGTTTAGTGTAAATTATATCTGTATATGACATACAATGGCCAAATTTCGATGATTCGAGATTAGGCCATCTCTGCTGATGCGTATGGGACCTAAAGTACTGATGGAGCGGATGTTGTTGGTAATTCATGGCCTGCTTCATTCATGAATTTATGTATCAGCGCACATCAATGCCAAACCATCAGGCCTGCAGTGCCACAGCTTGCACGTGAAACTGAATGTTAGAGACATCTTCCTCCTAATCCACTTTATCTAGAACTGTCTTGTATGCTTAAACATTTGATTTGCATGATTAGATTTAGCTGAATTATTAAAGTTTCAACGTGATCTGGTTGAGTTTCAGGATGTGATCACACAGAGACTATTTCTGCTTTACTTTGAATTGTGTAATAACTGTGTAATTTATCAGGTAATGAATTCATGTGACGCTTTATGATCTCATGTCGAAGCCACATGCGAACATTTTAATTTCTAATCTAGAAATGAATGTAGTTTGTTTTGACAAAATGAAGCACTAAGATGAATAATTCAATATGTGTTACTGAGAGCAAACAATCAGTTTGACTTGTAACAGCATCACGACTCATACATTCACAAAACTAAATTTAATGGGGCACACAGACACAAATAAATACTCTATACACCTTAGCAATACCCGAGCAACTTACCAACCACATCCTTGCAACATTGAAAAAAACATTTTGATGGCCACAGCCTTATTTTTAATATTTAACATGCACATGGAAAAGACGTTTTCTTATCTAGTTTTACGTCATTATTCAATCATCTATCACAAACTATACATCATTTTAAAGCTAAAACCCTCAACATTTATGTTCGTAACTTGTTTTTGCAATCATTAAAATTTGGCAAAAAAAAATCAAGTTGTTGTCCTATATAACATTATCGAGTGTCTAGTTACAACGTACAAATAGCCTGGCTTGTTGGCAGAGATTGTTTGCACTAGCTCCGCCCATCTATATGTGATTAGAATAGAGAAAGGGTAAGAACGACGGCATTTAAAACAGCTACTCCAGGGGTGGCGTAAAGTGTAAGGTCTGTATAGCTATGCCACTGGAGAATGGGGTTCTAATCCACCTCTCGCTGAAAACAGCCTTTAACCTTTTTTTAATCCCATTACGGATCATAAAGTAATTTGTTTTTAATCAAATTGATTTAAGACTTAAAATTAATTTTTACCCATAAAGAATAGGTTTAGGGTAAGGCTAGGGAGATAAGATATAGGGCTTAAATATCCCAATAAATTGCGATCGTTTTAATAATTTTTATAGATGTAATGATTTACACACTTATTATTGCATGTTTAATCCACAAGAATACTTAGATGCAAATAGTAATTTTATCTTTAGGCCGACCAATATCATTAAACTACTATTTCTACTTAATCCAAAGAAAATATGGCCATTTTCGTTAAGTGTAAACAGAACCCATTGCTATTTAAACACTTAGTGCAAAAAGCCGCTGCCTTGGATTATTATACATTGATACTAATAAAATAATCCACATTGTAAATTTGTGCAATTATTTTCTTTTTGTTGATTAGCAAATTGGACAAAACAGAGCAATTTCCTATAGGACTACAATTTAGAGCTTTTAACACACTAGATTGGAGTCACAGTTATAGCTTTTCATGGTTTTATAGGCCTATAGGTCTCCACAAAATGTATTACCAAAATGTGACAGATAAACTGTCAGGGTCCTGTCCTTCTTGTCTTGAGTTTTCGTGCCTTGGGGTTAGGGGCGTGACAATACCGTGTCTTGTGTGTGTGTTTCGTCTTGTGTGGAGACACGTGGCGGTTGGTTTTGACATTTTGCCGCTTGTCCTCCTGTCTTTCATTTAGCTCCGCCCCCTTGTTTCTCTGTTAAGTCTTGTCACCTGTCCTTCACCGCCCCTGTATTATTATCCCTCATCAGTTATTCCCTTTATATAGTCCTGTTCTTTCCCCAGTCTTTGTCAATTCATTTAACTTGTTACATTCCTCTGCGCTTCGTTTTTCAGTTTGATTTTCATTTACACCACTAAGGTAACTTTATCTGTCATGATTTACCATCAATGTGTGTGTGTGGATAAGAATTTGAGAGGAAAGCCTCAGGCATGACACTAAATCCAGCTTTCCAGAAATAAGGTTTTCCAACCGGATGCAACCTTTAACCTCTTGAATGTTAAAAGTACCCATTACTGTCGAAACAGTGTTATTGTGGATTACGTGTTTCCAGTGACTTTCCCTCTTTCGTATTGGATTTATTATTTGGGATTATTAATTGTGTCTGTCTTATCCTCCTTGTGAATAGTTTTTGATTTAAACTCTTCTATTATTTATCGTGCTTTTACCCCATTGAGGGTGTTTGTTTTCTTGTTTTATATTTAAGTCTTTTTGTTTAACCCTCACTTGCCTGCGCTTGGGTTCTTTCAACCGTTCCTGACATAAGATTGTTGTTTGAGCTAAGAATTGAGAAGTAAGCAGGTGCAAGGAATAATCTTCAAAAAGATGCCATGCCACATCATTGGAAGTCTTTCTCGCTCTCCCTGGCCTTGCATCTGTTTATAAGAGACACTGTGTTTCACAGACAAGGCCAAAGACACACGGTGAAACTGACTCACCAGTGTCTGACATCTGTTATCTGTGCTCCACTTCTAAATGATAAATATCCATCATCAAAACGGTGAACATGATTCCCAACTTAGTAAAACAAACAATGTCTCTGTGAGACACACTCTCGATTTGTTCTGTATCTCAAATGATTTAGAGACACTTAAAGAGTGGACACTTTAATAAGCTTTAGCATAATGATAAGCTTAAGTAGCACTGGTTAGTGCCCTTGATCTCAGTTCTCAAGAAAGCTGTGAGAGGAAATTGTGTACTTAGTTGATTTAAAGTACTTCATGTGGTTTTTCTTTTTTTATCAGTTCTGTAGCAGTTGGTTTTAACCCCATTCATACTAAAAAAAAAATGTAATTTATGCATTTCAAGTTACTTTGGATAAAAGCGTCTGCCAAATATAGAAATGTCAAAGAGTGAATGCTTTATATTGGCAATAGCTCTCTCTACAGTTCGCCAATGGAACTTCATTCAAAATACATTTCAGGAAAACTGGACTAAAATTGTAATTACTATGACATATAACATATTGGTGACAACTGTCATACAGAAACGCTACTGACTAAATGAGAGGCAAAATCGGATAACATGATTATATTTCCTGTAGCTCAGTTGTAAGAGCATGGCACTAACAACGCCAAGGTCATAGGTTCCATCCAAATGGATTGCACAAACTTAGAAGAAAATGTATATGTAGAAAATTCATGATAGGGCAGGAAGGAGACGGGAACCGGAAAACATTTAAAACATTTAATAAAGAAACATAACAGCCGGCGGCCCCTCACGGACAACCGCCGGCGAACAATAACAAAGTAAAACATAAATACATATACAAACACTTCGGGCCCGGACCTCTCTCCTCGACGGTCCGGTCGCTCGTTCCTTTTATATGCTCCCAATCTCCTACGTGATGCGAGGCCGGTGCGCGCACCACTGGCGCTAATTAACAATTACTTACCGGCCTCGAACCACGGTCTCGCCCCGCCTACTCTACTACAGTATAATACAATACAATGTAAGTCGCTTTGGATAAAAGTGTCTGCCAAATGCATAAATGTACATGTAAATTTGATCAAGTTTGTTAAAATATTTGAATCTGTCTAATGGATTTGCTATAGAAAATGTAAAATATATAAAGCATTTTGGTTGTGCAATAGTTATCTGAGGTAAATACCACTACTGTATATATGAATGATTGACATTTGATGCTGGGATATAGCCGACCAGTTTTACCATTTGACATCATCGCTGTATGTACCATTGTTCTGCTAACCCTGAATATGAAAATTCCCTTTAGTCCGTTCTTTCATTAAAGACGTATATAATATGACGCATGACTAGAATGTGTTTAAGTGTGTTTTAAGGCGGCAGTTATTGATACTAAAAATGTTCCACAATTAAGGAGCTCCTCGCCAAATGTGATGTTCTATTATGACTTTAATGAGAAGTTAACAGATGATTTGTATTAACATGTATTTATTTTAGCTTGTGTTCTCGAAAACAGGAAAACAGATGAACCCAAGCCATCTTTGATCTAAAAAACACTCTCACTCTCTTCCAGGAAACAACATTGAGTGCAGAGTACCAGACTGCCATTGAAGCTAGTGCTCTTTTAATAAAAGCATCGCTGAATTGTGAGTGGAAGCTATTATTGGACATATCAAGAAAAACCAGCGAAAGATGTGCCGACAACATCCTGATATTTGTTTCACAGTGCTCAAGTTTAAAACAGCATCTCTCTCAGCATAATCAAGTGCTCAAGAGACAGGAGGCCACAGTAGGTGAAAAGCTTTAAAGTACCTTATCTTAAATTAACGCTGCAAACTCTTTCCCCCTCATGATGTCTAAACCAAACCTGTTGTGCTGCTCTGTGTATGTTATAGGCATTAAATAATAGCTGATGAAACAAGATTCACAACCTTGCTGAAAATCCAAACCAAAAATAAATTATAATGGATTTAATGGTTAAAATAGAAATTGTATTGGTTTTAAAGGAGCAGTGTGGAGATTCCACAGCATCTAGTGGCGAGGTTGTGAATCGCAACCAACAGCTCAGTCCAACCCTCCCTCCTCCCTTTCGAAGCTACTACGGCCACTCACACAGAACTAAGATGCCTGTCACGTTTTCGCTTCTTTTGCCAAAGGAGATAAGGTATTTTCGAAATGTGGTCTGTAGAGCAGTTTGTCCCTGTAGGGCTTCTGTAGAAACAACATGGTGAATTCCATGCAAGGGGACCCACGCTGTATATAGATAGAAATAGCTCATTCTAAAATTCTAACATAACACTTCATAATGTTAGATCTTTATACAAATCTGAAGACATAGTTTTGTATTATATATTGCATTTCTGTCAATAGACCCTCCAGAAACTACACACTGGACCTTAAAATGTAATTATAATGTTATAAATAAAGTTTATTTGTTTATTTGTTAAATTTTTGCAGACAGTTTTTAAAGTCCGAGTCAAAAGTCTTGGAACGCGCAGCATTATTTGATGTGTTGACTTAATTTGGACTGAAAAAATGCAGAGGGCGCCAGACATATATATTGGCCCCGCCCCCTTTTAAGATAACCAACAGCTTTTCGTTATCAGCCTGACAAAGCTGCATTTAACAGGGATAGCCACAGTGGTTTAAAATTCTATTGAAAAGAATAGGAAAGATCAGCAAAACCAGTGATGTGTCATTTGATAGATTGTTATTTACGTTGGTGGTTGACACTGGTGTTTGATGTTTACGGATTTCTCGAATCGTGCCGGATCGGGTGAGTACGGTTATGTCGTGGTTGAACAATCGGCTTGTCCGCCAGTTTAAAATTTGACATAAATGGCGATATCGTTTGAACCGTGTGATATAACACCACCATTTGAGACGCATCACTAACTTGTGGTCCCAAGTGTACCATGGAAGTTTCAAGACAGCGACACCTAGCGTTCGGGAAATATTACTCTTTTATATTTTATTATCCTTGAACGCTGCCAGGTGAAGAAAGCCAATTGAGTGGCGCACCTGATAAATTCTTGGGTGCAAGAGGCCACTGGCTCGAACCTCGTGTAGTGCATTTATACATTTCATTTTGCAAGTATGTGCAAAAATAGTGCAAGTATGTAAATGAACGAAAAGTATTGTTATTTTAGTATTGAAATAAAATAAAGTGAAATGTACGTAGCGCAACTTAAAGCGATTTACAATACATGTAAATATATACAAACAGAAACGACATTCTGTCTTTCATTGTCACTTCTGACATCTACCATCAATTCCTGCGTTCGTGAGATATTACTATATTTTTATATTACCCTTGAACGCTGCTGAGTCCAAGCATGCCTTCTGAGTGGCACATCTGATAAATTGCAATTTTCGGGTACGAAAGGTCACTGGTTTGAATCTTGTGTCACATTTCAACTTGCAGATATGTGCAAAAATAGTGCAACTATGTAAACAAACTAAATGTTATGTAATTTGAGTAATAAAATTAAATAAAATACACTGGATAAAGCAACGCAAAGTGTGGGCTTGGCCCAGGTGGTGCTGCTTGCAGCTCTTGTTTTCATTTGCAATGGTAATGTTTAATCAAAAACATTAGCCTCCTCTTCCTCTCAAAACGACCCCTCTTCACTTCTTGTCACGTGGAAATCCGCGAGGACGGGGCTGCAATGACTGACAGATCGCAAACTGGTGTTCAAATCTTTCACCTTTTAACAGTGGATAAAATCAAGTCCCACCCCACATTTAACACTTTATCATTTCAGATGTCTTTGCACTCTGGTATGCGTCACGATATGGAAAAAAAGACATTTGCTTCCTTCCTTCCTTCTCCCATTTCATGCCGCCTTTAAACATTCAACCGTTTGGTATATTATAGACTGGGAGAACTATTTGTAATGTGAGGTGACTCATGCAATGATCCAGAAAACCTTTATGATGGTGGTTAGATGCAGCCAAGTCATCATAAATAGTCCCTAGATTCAGGTGGTTGTGGGGTCCAATTGAAGTCCTTTCTGGTTTTCTGAAAGGATGTAGTGAGAGTGATGGATGTACTGAAGAGAGTTCTCTTTATCGATTGATACTCAACACCCACCACGCACAACAGAAAAGAAATAGAAAGCAAAGCTTTAGCGTTTTTCAGTCATAGTTCTACGGATTGAACTTATTAACAAAACGGTCCAGTTTTGGCCCAGATCAATCGATAATGAAAGCGGGAAACATGAAATTGAGCTGATTCTCAGAATGAATTAGTTTTTCAAGATGCAGGCATACTTATTCATGAAATCTGATTAATGTTGTATGATAGAGAAGGTAAACTGCAGTTTTGGTGTATTTATAAAGTAATTGTATACCCACTGCTCTGTGAATCAGTATGTGGGTGTAGAAGCTTATTGAATTGAGACAGCTAGCCAAAACATCCACCCACACACACACACCATCATTTTATCAGCGGAAAACACAACAGAAGGATAGAATTCATGCCTCATGTATGAAAAGCCATTTCAATCACTGCAATAAATGTCATTTACATCTCACTGAGAATGTAATTGTTGATTCAGCTCTTTCGAATAAGAAGGTCAAGGCTTCTTACTAGCAGGAAAAGAAAGCTACAGTGGCTTCTGTAACTCATTAAACTCTCATTTTTTGCCACCAGCAGTGTCCGACAAGATCTTCTGTTTGCTAAAAGTTATATGTTATATGCTAAAAAAACAAATGGATCATTGAGTGTGACTTTGTTTTTCATGTCACATGTTGTTCTTATGGTTCATACTTCATTTATTGACCTGGTTTGTATTAAATCTCAACGGCAACACATGTAAAACTTTGGGGGAAATGTGTAGGGCCAGGTTTGACATCCGAGTTTTGTCTTATAAAAATGTTCCGTTTTCCTTCAAACGGCCCCTAAATGTGTATCGCCTGTAAATTACTGCCATACATTTCTACACAACCCCATAGTATAATAACGTTACGCATGAAGGTTAGATATAAAAGTTAAGGCAAACGTACATCCCGGAAAATAAATATCAGTGTTTGGATGGCCCAGTGGCCATTGTGTGTGCAGTTTGAAGGAGCTGCAGGGTTCAGCAGCAGAAAAGCAGAATAAAAGCGAAGGAGTCAGGCATGTCAAGATCTCAGCATAACACTGGTCTTTATACACGGTCGGCACACAGGAATACGTGACTTTAAAAATCCATGTGAAAGCTCTCTAAATACTTACACATACCACTGACTATTGCTTTGCTTTCTCTTCTTTTCATTACAAAAAAGCAGCGTGCACCGAGTCATTGCACATATTGACTACCAGTTTTGTTTGGGACAGTTCACCCAAAAATAAATACTCAGTTATCATTTATTCACTCTAATTTCATTCAAAATATATACTGTGTAATACTTTTCTGTGGCAGACAAAAGAAGATATTTTGAGAAATGTCCATATAACGGAAGTCAATGGAGTTCACATGATGAACGTTCTTCCAAATATCATCTGTTGTGTTCTACTACTAAATATTGCAATAAGAAAATGCTTATATTTCATGCTTTTACTTTATGTATACTCTTTTCAATGCTCAAATCTGCTGGTCTAGTTTCCTTTGTTTACAAATGTGCAGCTATCCCAAATGTGCAATTTTAGGTTTGGACTAAAGGTGGCGCCCTAACAAGTGTAACATCATGAAATATATTCTCAGGTGAGATGGCAAAGGTCTGATTAACGCATCAGCGTGAAATATGAAGCGCTACAGAGGTGGAGCCTTTATGAGAAAAGTCAGCCCGTATGAAAACGTTTATTACATTAATAATACATTGAATGCAAACGGGGTTGTCTGGTCTGTCTGATCTACAGCAGAACTTTCATAAGCTGTCCGGCTGCAGCAGTTGAACTCTTGTAAATGTCACAGTTTAATAGAGGTTACGTTGCTTATGTAGGGCAGCCTGAGTCCTGTCTGAGCTGACATTCACACTTTTTCAGTTTTTGACATCTTATTTCGAGGTAAACATCAATATAACTGTTGCTCATAAGGGACAGTTCACCCCCCCACCTGTTTCCTCTGTGGAATTAATAAATATGCACACAAAAGACATTTCTCACTATATCTTCTTTTATATTCCAAAGAAGAAAGAGTCATATACAGCTTTTGAAAATGCTGATTTTATATGTTATGTATTGTATATCAGCTCCTCGTAGAGAGATAAAAAACATGATGTTTCATTTTTAAATGAAGTAGCTAAGAGCAGGCTATGTATTTGGTTAGTTCGGCCTTTCAAAGACCTCCGCATTGTGGGTTACGGTCTGGTGGAAACCTTCTGATAGCGCGATGCTCTTTCATGCTGACGCTGGTTTTTCAAAAGACTCTTTTGAAGTGATAAACCAATTAATTCAGCTCGTCTGAGAGGTTTCCTGCTTCAGTATGTCACGTCGTGTTGTGGAAAAACATACGGCCCGCAATTAGCAAGGCTAATTCGAAGTGGCTATGAAAGGCCGCATAAAGTAGATATTTTGTGCCCTGTAGTTTGAACATCTGTCTGTTTGAGAAAGACTTAAAGTATAAATAAAGTTACGTGGTTCTTATAGTGTTCTGAGCCAATAACATGTTTTTTATTCTTTGTGTTCTGTATGTGCCCAGAGTGCGTCATATATTATCATGGGGTTCTGAACTTGTTTCCAAGGCCCCCCACTCACAAAACCTCAAAATTGGTACCAACTGAAATGTTTTAGAGCTTGAAATTAACTGGAAAAACGAATTAATTTGTAAAGAATAGCAAAATAATAAGGAACTGTCACGGTTTGGACACCGAAGGAGAACCCAAGCGCAGGCAGAAGTCCAATAACATAAATTTATTTAAACAAAACAAAAGACCAACGATGGGGTAAAACGGTAACGGAACAATCAAACTACAAAAGAAAAACAAGACAAAAAGTTCACACGAGGGGGCGAAAACAAGAGAAAGGGTAACTAAATTAAACACTTGGCTTGGCCGGGACTGCAAGAATCTACACTTGAGGTAAGTATAACATACGTGAAGAAGAGAAAGTTTAGAACAAAAACTCAGTTTTTAAATGAAAACATAATACTGTGGACAATTCTTAGTCATCTTAAGGCCCCTTGGTAGACAGCTGGGGCACCCTTATGGCCGACCCCCTATTGAGAAATACTGTACTCAAGTGCTCCTGTGGTTACTAAAGCACAAAGTATTGTTCCATTTCTTGCAATAACCAGCAGGTGGACAGAGAAACCCTCTTTATAGAGATGGGAGGGTCTGCACTACTTCCAATTGGAAAACCCGTAACGGCAAAAAAACTTTAGCATCCATTCAAAAGATTAGCATCCGGTCTCCTTTCCTGCGTTCTGCCGAAGCCAGGGAAGCCGTTACGCTTTTTTACCTAAGAGTTGCAGGCTTTACTTTTAAAAGGGCTTTGAGGTGGCAACCGTTTCAGAAAACCTGACCGCTGTAGGCCCGGAGAGATATAGCAAAATGGCGTAATGCGTTTGACTGCACGCTCGTAAATGTAAAAAAACGAAGTATGCCACAGGCTTAAGGTGTTGCTAGGTGGAACATAAGGTGTTGCTAGGACACTGTTATGTGGTTGCTAGGTGTATCATACATAGAGAGACGGATGCTGTGTCCCAATAACCCTTATACTATGCTCTAAATGTTAGTACTGTTTTCTGTTATGAAAAAAAATACATTTGAGTGCTTAGCAAAGCACATACTAAAGCAAATGATACAATTATTTACAATACTTTTTTCATTCATTATTTCTTGTAATGTTTACTGTATGTATTTAAACTAATTGATTCAGTGATTCATCATTTATTTAATACTATACATTGGATCACTAAAATCTGCCCTCATCCACGAGTTGTGGGTTTTATCAGCCATTTGAATTTCCAAGGATCTACATTTCAAAGTTTCACAGAAAACAACAGGTTCTTTCGGGTACTTCGAGAATACATATTTCAACTTGCAATGATTTGGGATATATTAAATCTAAATTCAAATACTGTTTAGGATGGAAAGTATGCGACTCAGAGATACTGATGTTCTGAGTGAGCGGGTTACTAGTGCATTCTTGTGGTTGTTAAGGTTAAACATTTAAAAATGTTTTGGCTTTGGCTGTCTCACAGTTTTCTTTGCAAACTTGACTTAAAATCGAGATTGTGACAAAAAGTGTTGCAATGATTTGATTCCATTGTTTGGACTCTTCTTGTTTAAGTGATCACGGCTGAGCTGTGAATGGATTGGGTTCTGTTGGGACTTATTTGGTTTGTAAATTTGTTTCTGTTGATCCGGTCAGAATAATAATAATGGCATTAAAAGGCCAATCTGCTCTCTCTATGAGTGCCATATGTGACACTTTTGTATTCACTTTTCTATTAAAATGCAAAGAAAATTTCATCTTTTCTTGAATGCACATGCATTAAGTGTATGCGTGTAGGTGTTTTATGTTGAAGAACATGTCTGCTGAAAAACACGGCAATGCTGTTTGATTCCTGCCTTTAAGGTCACATCTCTGTGTGGGCTTTGAAGACGCCGAGGTATGGATGTGCTTGTACACATGTCACTCTGTAATGGTGCAAGAAATGAGAGATGTGCTACTGTGTGTGTGTGACAGGTACTTGTAGAGGCATCCCACAGGTTGACATCTCAGTGTGCCCGCTGGCATATGAGCGACTCGTAGAGGGAAAACTGTGGTTCATATCTAGTTTTAATTGCCTGTGCAAGACCATATGAAGCATATCACATGGCCATAAAATACATGCACACTCTTATTATTATGAAACAATGTAATTTGTTTAATAGCATGGAATTTGTTTTTCAGTTTGATTTTCAAGGTAACTTCAGCTATTTTCATTTATGCATTTGGCAGACGCTTTTATCCAAAGCGACTTACATTGCATTATCCTATACATTTACACTTAGGCATATGCAATCCCATGGGATCGAACTCACAACCTTGCATTGTTAACGCAATGCTCATTACACTGAGCTACAGGATAGTTATATGGAGCTTGCCAAGGTAGGAAATCTTTCACGATTTCCTAAATGCGTGTGTGTGGATAAACATTTGAGAGGAAAGCCTCAGGCATGACACTAAATCCAGCTTTCCAGAAATAAGGTTTTCCAACCGGATGCAACCTTTAACCTCTTACACGTTAAAAGTACCCATTACTGTCGAAACAGGCATGTGAGCGGAAAAATCACAACCAAAAGGGACACATCAGATAAACGTCAACAAAGAACTTTAACAAACCTGGGAGATTTGCAACATATAAACAGCATGCATAACTAATAAACATTCTGGCTACTAAAATTGTTAAAACATAAAAAAAATCCTGCATGTTATTGCCATTTCACATTAAATATATATATATATATATGTATTTGAATAAAGACATATGCATGAGTCTATATGAAAATTAATCTCCTGTTTTATTATTTAACATTTAATGCAGTTATTTTTATGCAATTCTTTAAAGTTTATTTTTTAAAACAAATGCCAAATAATACCAATTACCAAAATTTTGTATTGCTAATTCAATTTTTGTTCTAACAAATAAGGCAACTGATTTTTGGATTATTTGAGGGGTACATTCATTTATTTTTATAAAGCTAAAATGGTTCATTAAATACAACTTTTGGTGGCAACTACAGGATTCATTTGGGATAATGGTTAGACAGTGAAGATTGAGTGACTGCTGACCTCTATTGGTGATTCGCATGAACTGCTGTTATAATAGCTACAGTGCTAAGAGAGACTGTAATGCTGTCATTGTCTCTAGTTATTTAACTTCTGCATCGTTTTTGTATTAATTAATTTGCAACGTTAAATAATTTATTCCAATGACAGGAAATGAAACTGTGATTCATATTTTATATTGTAATACTGTTGATGGTAATCCATCAAAAATAATTTTGAATCTGATCAGCAACACCTGCTGTTCGTGGCTGCACTCACAACCAGGCGAAGCTTATTCCACATCCTAAAAAGAGCGTGTGGACCGCATGTGGACCGCCTCTCAAGCAAATAGATAACGAACAATAAACATTACTTTTAAAAGGAGTTCGCAGTTTTAAAAGTGAGTTTAAATAGATATATGTAAACATCAACATACTGTGGTCTTCAACAAAAACGCAAGACAGTGAACAAGGATTCTTTACAAACATCTGTTGACATCACATCATGTGGACTAGTATGTTCTCATCTGATATGCGTGATATAAAGTAGGTATTTCTTTTTACTTATCTTCTTATAAACAGTACGTAGAGAAAAGGTTTTAAAATGTAAAAAAAAAGATTTTGCACACAATCTTTAATATGATGTTTATCAGATAGTGGCCACCTGACGATACAGCACCTTCACGATATGTGCATGCGGCCTATGCATCCCTTTGCAGTTCGCTTTTAAATAGCACACAATCGACATCATGTAGAGATATCGAAAACCCCTCCATAATTTTCAAATTGCTCATTGGTTTAGGGTCAAAACAACTGAATCAATAAAGTTGCTAAACATCCGTGGTGAAGTATTAAAGCGGGAGTAACACATGGGGTTTCTGCCAATCTCATATTAATCTTGAGTACCTACATAGAGTAGTATTGCATACTTCGTATCTTTGAAGAGTATTTAGTTTGATCACATTTATAAAAGATAGATACAGCTTTACGATTGTTTCCGAAAACATACGGGACTGTGCAGGGGGGAGGGGTAGACTGAACCAAAGCAACTGTTTCAAGAAAACACAGACATCAGTTTCACTCGCCGCATGTGGTTTCAGACGATCTCTAAATCCAGCATTATATACATTCATCATATAACATTCATCACCCAAATGCAGTGAACAAACAAACACCTGAACTTCGCGAACGTATGCTCTCTCTCTCTCCTGCTTAGAAGTGAAAGTGACGTCTGCACATGCTCCTTCTCCTGCTCTCATGTGGTCGTGCCGCGTGCTTTTCTGGGAGAAGTATCCAATAAGGGGCTAAGTTGTTACAAAACAGTTTTATATGTTTGAAAAATCTTTCCGAAACCTCTATGATCACTGGGGGGTATATCGAGCGCAGAAATACAACGTAATGTTAAACATGATAAGACAACACGTTTAACATTGTAAAGAAGTCTGAATTCTCGACACATCGTGGCAGGGTCGCTTCAAAATCATCATCCATTACTCTATAAAGTAGTGGACCGAATTCTGATATAGTTGATAACTGCTTTAAGTGTGTAAATTCACATAATGATATAAACGAATGACTTGAAATACGCCAGAACTTTGTTAACATTGAACCGGAAGTTTCTCCCATCTTTCACACAAAGCGTCATGGGGTGTTGGAAACTTAGGGATACAGTACACCAGACATTTGAACAGCTCTTTAAAAAAAACTTCAAATCTTGTTTTATATTCCCTAAAAACAATACAAATCACCAACAAAAAAACAGAACTAATCCTGAGGTTGTCAACATTTGATGCATAAAATTGTTAAAAACAGGTGTTCTCCTACATTCTTTTATGAGCTATTATATAGTGTTTTTATGTTATCTCAGAAATTATATTTTCTGTCTGTTGCCCAAAATACCAGCCCCTGTAACAAAAAAAGACAATATGGGACCACCCCACGAAACTCCCTATTTTATCCCCTATAAATTCATTAAAATATAGCCAATAAACATTCAAATAAAACACATTCAGTATTAAATATAATATTCCTGTATGGTAATGAATGTGCACATTTATGTGGTTCTTATGAAAGCTATACTGAGGAGTAAACAGATTAATTTAAGTTGTAGTTTCAACTTCACACTAAACAGAGTTGAAGCGATATTACACCCATAAATGAAAATCTGTCATCATTTACTCAACCCCTTGTCATTTCAAACCTGTATAACTTTCTCTCTTCCGCAGAGCACAAAAGAAGATATTTTGAAGAATGTTTTAAACTGTAGGGCCTACCCATCCACTTGCACTGGTTTTGTGTCCTTATAAAAGAAGTGAATTTCACCACCTTTCTTCAAAATATCTTCTGTTGTGTTCTGCAGAAGAAAGTCATACGGTTTGAAATGGCAAGAGGGTGAGTAATAATGACAGAATTTTCATTTTGGGGTTTAAACATATACCTGAGTATTATTATACGTATACGCTTTATTTGGACAGAGGCAATAAATAATAAATAAATAACAGTGTTAAAAACATTCCGGTGTTTGCCTAACTAAATAGCCTATAGGTAGGCCTATAAATAAACTTCTTGCAGGCTATTCAATTCACATCAGCTTACATGCTGCTGCAATAGATACGATTTCAGATAAAATATTGACAAAATATGCAGTGTGTAAACATTCCCCAAGTGATACGTGACGCACAACGCGCACGAGAGCGGTTTCAGCAACCTATCTGAGCAAAAACCCGTGACATTTAAAACAAAACCTGAACGTTCAATCAAAATCAAACAAATCAAGGTGACATATTCACAAGCCAACATGTAAATCTGTGAATGTGTCAGCACAAGTTATATGAGCTCATAAGGAGCACGTCGCGATATGGAAGTGTCAGACCTGAACACTATTATTTCAGCACGTCTCATGCGCAAACATCCTTTACCTTAAAATGACCTCACCAATAATTGACTCTTGTTTACACTGCACAGGATTTACGACGAAACAATTGTTTACCAGGGTCTGTCTATACAGAAATGTGGCTTTGTAAATCTCTTTTTCTTCCACGTGCTATTTTTAGGAGACACAAAAATGCCTTGCGGCGAATAGCGCATGAATATGGATGACACGCTGCGCTGTTGAATGCGGTTTTGGGCAAGAAAGCAGCAACAAAAACACAAACATGCTCTCAGGTAATGCGTATATGCGCCTTTCATAAGTCCTCAACAAATCTTACATTTCAGGAATTGAGACACAACCTGCTCGCGCCATTTGTTCGTACTGTATGTTGCGGAGTGACGCAAAAACCTTTTCACGGAAGGATTAGATTTTTATTTCAGGATTTACTTCAGCAAAATCCCTGCATCTAATTCTAGTAAATGTAAACTGTAATGTTCAAATCAAACATGGAAAGTCCTTAATAAAATGTGTGCGATGATGTTTCTGTTTATTTTCTCCTGAAGATTTAGAGCATCGTAGAGTTTACAAACGTGCCAAGGTGATTTAGACCGCTAATGTGTGTTAAAATTCATTATTCGCTCAAAATTGATGCGATCCGTCTTTAACGCACGGCTTTGATTTATTGTCAATTAAAAATGGCGTGCTTGTCACGTATAAATCAGAAGAACCAGACTTTGAGTTCTGCAAGAAAGTTCTCTGTCCTCTATGTCTGCAGGTGTAATTGAACGGATGTCTATGTATATAGCTTTAAATTTGGGCCAATTTTGGGCTTGGCGAGCATGCATCTTCGAAGACAAGTTTATTTTTAACTCTCCTTCGGCGTCAGCTCATATCCTTGAGAAGGAGGCCAGAGAAGAAATGATTTACTAATCAAGTCTCGGTGGAGAAGTGGTCAAAGCGAACTCTTCATTTGAATGCGTCGTAAATTCGCCGGACACTAGAGGGCGCTGTTGCGCTCTACATGAGTTTCTTTATTGCTGCGCAACTGAGTTCTGTTCAACTCATGTTGAAATATAAGTCTAAATAAAAGACCAACTCATTTTTCCTCATGCACTCTCAGTAATAAAGCTACACAAGCTATTACAGGGACGGTATCATAATATGTAGGCTACCTTTAATAAAGATTTATGTAAACATTGGGTACCATATCTACCTTTTCTAGAGGCAGCTTTTGTCCTTTTTTCCAAGAACCTGTTAGTTATTAAAAAAATATTCAACCAACGTTTTTGTAGTCAGTGTGCTGCATGACAAACAATAGGTTGATTTTTATGATACTTTTATTGAAACCATTAGATAGATTTTTATCATATTATCACTTTAATCGTTTATTAACATAATGTATGCATTATATATTTAAATGCCTATAATTGAAAGGATTGTTTTTAAGTTTTAACAACAATCTATAGCAGTAGTAGGTATATAATGATAGGATATATACTTAAACTTTTTTAAGACTTGAAAGCTTTTTTCTTAAGTACAACAATTTAGTTTCCTTGTTAGTGGTGTAGTGACAGTAAATTGTATCTTAAATAATTATTTGAAATATTTATAAATTATACAAACAGTTGTAACTTGTGCACTACAGAATTGCAAAAAAAATTAAACCGTTAAAATACAACTGATGATATATATTATAAGGTGTTGAATCGGTACGATATAAAAAGCAAAATGAATGAAAACATGATATAACAAACTGAGTTGATGATTATATGCTATAATAATAATCATTATTAATACCTTAATACTTAGTTGTTTGTGGATGAAACTTATTTTTAAGGGTATAACAAGTCAATAGAATACCGCCAATAAACAGGTTTCCTTTTAAAAGCTTGTTTAACAAATGTTGGTTTAAATCCGTTATTATATTTAATTAGGCTGTTATTGAAGCCTTGCCGAGCTTATTGCATTAATTAAATGCATATCATATGCACATCAAAGCATGCATATTAATTCTAGCCTCTAAAATGGTTAGATGTTTATTTCATCTAGTGATTCTGTAAGTGTGTTGTTTAGCTTATAGCTTCACAACTGACAGACTGATACATATTGCATCAAAGAGAGCGACTTAAATAAATCGGATAGACTGATCTGATCTAGCGTGTCAGCTGATCTTCTCTTCACATTGACTGATGACTCAGACCTAGTCAACAAGCATCCCCTAGAGACGTGATCAAAGACGTCGGTAAAAAGTCACCTCAGCATTTCAGAGGCTATACTTATATCATCACATATGGCCGTAATATCTCTCCCCTTGAGCTGGGATCTTTCTCCACGTCCCCTCTTCTGCATTCATACAACTGAGATGATTCAAGATACAGGGTGAGGAGATCACTTATCTGAAGTGACGGCCTGAACACCCCCACCTCCCCCTTCCCGGACAACATGCTTCCTCCTCGACGACGGCCGGGCCGCGCTCGGGCTGGGCTGTTTTTGTTCAGGGGAGCTCGTGCGGATAATTCGCTGGGATGGAGAGGAGGGCTGTCACATGGAGTTGGCTCAAGGGGTGTGGGAAAAATAGCAACGGCATCTTTCTGTGCTCGAACGGGGCTCCTGATGATGAACATTAAATATGAATGCGTTCGCAAGCATGCAAAAAGAATGAAGCTCAACGCGCTCGCTCTATATCTTGGCGTTCTTTGCTTCTTTCTAAGTTCTCTTGCTCCCTCCTCTGAGTCTTATTTGAAAATTGGTGGAATAATCCTACTGACAAGGGCCCTTCAGATCCAAGCCAACTGAATTATTTTGTATTCTTTATGGAAGAGGAATATTAATAAACTGGAGAATTAAACTGCAGCATTGGCGGATGATGTGTGTGGAGCCAATAAGATCAGTCTTTGAGACTTATTTGTGCATATTTTCATTCTACACTGTGCACATCTCATGTGTGTGTGTGTGTGTGTGTGTGTTCAAAAGCTCAAATGCACACTGCCTTTAATGGATAATCCGGTATGTTTCATACCCTAAAAATGTTTCTACATGTTTAAAATAAAATAAAAGCTTAACATGTGTGTACAGTATGTCAATGTAAACATGAATTGAAGCCTTTCAAACTTTAAAGTTAATAAAAATAAAACTGTACAATAAAAATGAACAGAAATTACGATACAAACAAAGTGTTATTAAATGTATAGGATTTTTTAAAACAAAATATATGTATTACTCCCAAAGTTGTTTTGTACTTTTAAGCCTTATAGCTGCTTCACACTCACAGTTCGTATGAAGTATCATTGTATTTGCTTGTCACGGTACCATAAACATATCTCACAATACTATACCAGTTGTAGGATCACGATACCAAGTAGTATCACAGTGCTCTGCCATGTTCGCAATTCAAATCTACAAAATACATAAAATTTCCTTAATACGCAGATCTGAGTGAAAATTTTTCTAGTAAACTGTGTTATACATTACACTACAATATTGTGTCGTATTAACTATAGTATGGATGAATTGTACAGTAGCCAATACTGCAGTATACTTCAATATTTACTATGTTAGGAAAAACTCAGGTGTTTAGGAATTTCTGTAAAGTTTACTGTTGTAAATACTAAAGTAGACTAGAAAATTTCTTCAAGTGGGAACTAATTCAAATGGGAGAAGACTTTCATTTAGTCTATACAGCATATATAGTGCATAGATATAGTCTATACAGTGTTTATGAAGGGAAATGTTAGGCTTACTTTAAATGTGACACCAAAACGGCCAGTAGGTAGCGGAAATTTCATTTAAACATTCATTTGAAGCGGCCCTAACACATGGGGTTTCTGCCAATCACATATTAATCTTGGGTACCTATAGAGTAGTATTTCTTATGTCGTATCTTAGTAGAGTATTTAGTTTTATCACATCACGTGCGGGGGGGAGGGGTAGGCTGAACTAAAGCACATTGCCAACAAAATACAGACTTTTACTCACCGCATGCGGTTCATGTCTGGGATGTTTTAGTGCTGGGACGGCTCCATATATCTGTTTCAAACGATCTTGTGGCCGATCTTGTGGCCGTGCCGCGTGCTTTTCCGCGAGAATGGTCCAATAAGGGACTACGATTTTTATTACAAAACATTTTTTTATATGTTCGAGAAAAACTTTCTGAAATCTGCAGGATCACTGGGGGAGTGTATTGAGCACAGAAATACTAGGTAATACCCCCAACTCGTTTTTTGACAAATTGACGATGTTAACCATGAGAAGACAGCACGTTTAACATTGTAAAGAAGTCCGAATGCATGACACATCGTTGCAGGGCCGCTTTAAAACGACGTGCCCTGCGTTCCATTCCGAAGGGCTCATCCCTATGCCTTACTCCCTTTCGAAGAGTAAAACTCTGGAAGGAATAACGCAATTGTGTCTCTTAATGTGTTTGTTTACATTTATAATAGGCGTAAGGAGCAGTAAAACAACTTCATTTTCTCCTTAGTTGGAGCGACATTTTGTGTGGTGTCCCCTTCCCGAAGTGCCCGTCGAAAGGCAATATATCCTGTTTGGAACTCAACGTTACATTAATACCTCAATGCGCATATGCCACATTACGCACGGTACTACATATAGAGAGGCATCGCAGGTATTTTGAAGCTTTAGCATCACAATGCTACCGTAGCACTGGCTACCCTACGTTGTATGTATTTACAATGTTTCCTTTTTGTTTTTGTTCTCGAAAAAAACTGCATAAGGGTCTAGAACAACATTAGGGTAAATAATTACAGCATTTTAATTTTTGCGTATACTGTTCCTTTAAACAGTTCACTAAAGGTGGAGAATAAATAGAATCAAAATTGAATGTTTGAGGTATATCCGAACATACATAAACTTTAAGTCTCTATTTTTCTACGGCTGTCATCATGCACTTTCTGTGTCTTTATTCACTACACAGTCTCCATTCTCATTGTGTTTTTTGTGGTTCTGTGAATCATCCGGCGTCTACAGAGAGATGGTCTGCTCGACAAGATACACAGCCAGTCACACGCAGACGCCTCCCTCTCCATCTCCAGCATCCCTGTGATTCCTAACAAGTCCCTAGGCCTTCTCCTCTACGATGTAGAGATCCCAAAGGAGCAGCAGGTGCACAAACCCCCTCGCTCACATTCTTAAGATCCCGGCGCTTTTCTCACCAAGCTTTCACTGGGGCTCAGTCGACTCAAATGCTCCGAACTTAAGATCGTCATACGTAGGGTGGACACCGGATGAACTCATTGAAAAGTAAAACCAAAGATCCGGCCTCCCAAAAATAGTCCTCCCCGGGCCGTCGTATCAAAGGACAGAGTGACATTGCGAAGATTACAAACGCCCCCTGCCCAAGTTCTGAGCAGACACCACTGTCATCCTCCAAGGAACAGCCATTTTGGAAAGCTCTCCCGGCACAGATGTTGCATATTAAAAAGTGGGGCTCTTGGAGAGGAAAGGAGAGTGGTGGGGGATCTCTCGGCGGGTCTCACCTGTGCCGTCATCCGCGAAGCCAATCCATGAGAGAAAGCTGCCTAACCAACCAAAGACAAAGTGACAACAATGATAAAGTCGTCTCATTTCCTGTCTGACCCTGAGCAGGTGAAGATGTGGACAAATGGCTTCACTCATGAGAGTGTTTTGTTTACTGCTTTTCTAGGTTTCCTAGTTCCTCTCATTGTTGACCATGCAGGTTGGTACTTCTTCCTTTGATGTTTTTTCATTCAGTTTTACGGCTTTAGACATATAATCCATAAGTTTTGAATCTAAGACAACCACATACTGTATATCTAAACCACAGTATGGCTGTGAAATTCTTCTTATACTTTTCTTTCACTTAATGTTGGTTGGGATGTGTAGCTGTGAGAATGAGCTTCTTTTCAGACACTAGAGCATCAGCGAGGTCACACAATTTCCATATGATGTTCTTTGGGCCTCAGGTCTGGGCTTTGTCAAGGCCAGTCAAGTTCTTTCACACCAGTTAATCATTTCTTTATGGACTTTTCTTTTTCCACACTGGCAATGTGATTATGAAACACATAAGTGCTTGGCAATGTTACAGAAAATAATAATAATAATGTTTTTTTCGATTTTGTTTTATTAAAAGGGATGTCCACATACGTTTGGGCATGTGATGTATTTTGACAACGATGCATTGATCATTAATAAATCTGTCAAATAGGTATCAATTGCTTTTGTACATCCTAATAGTTTTTAAGCACTCTCTTGACTTTGAGGCATCTTGGGTAAAAACAGGTTCATGTCCACAAGATGGTGATATTGACCAAAGTACACCCTGGTTTAAAGTGGCCTGACTTTAAGAAAAATTATGCTTTTTAAAGTTCACACTAGTTTGAAAGTCATACGATGTGATGTTAGTGGGAATAAAATTGACTTCAGCTACTGTACATTTCGTTTTTTTCACTTCCTGACAGGGACACAAAGCTTTTCATTGTTGTATTTTAATGTTTACGTTCTGCTGAATTTTGGGCCTGTTACCTTTTAAGCCTAATGGGGGGAACAGACTTTGTTAATTTTGTATTGTTTTCCAGTAAAAATATTTGCTAACTTGTTTCCAGGAAATGTATTTCGAGTTTATTTTTCATATCTTGCTGCTGAACAGTTTAAAGCATAAATCTTACTTCATTTTGTTTTGGGTTTGTTTTAGATGTATTCACTTTTGGGGAAAACAAGGCAGAGAAAACAGTTAAGGTAGGAAAAACACATAACCACGCATCACACCTTTTAAAAAAAATATTTATTTATTTTCCAGCAGAAAAACAAATAAAAAGACAATGATCATGAAGCAATGTACAACATACTAGCTTTACTAATACCGATATTAAATTTTTACCCCCTTAAATCCCATCAAACTTTTACACTATAGTGCTCCGTTAAACAGACTCTCCACAACTTTCAACACAAATAAAACAAATCAATTAATACATTTATAAACACAGAAATTTACATAAATACACAAGAAAAGTAAACAAGGAAAAACTAAAAACTAATTTAAAAATGGTAATTAAGAAATATAAATACTAATCGTAATAGTAAAAAGAATAGACCATTTCCTGCAGGAAGGGTTACATTAATGTATTTTTAAGAATGTTCAAGACTATTTAGATGTTGTTTGTTAGAACGTGATCAGTGCAGATAAGCATTTTGCTATTTTGCTGTATAAATAAAACAACATGATTTTATTCCCACATGCATACATGAGAACAATCATTCATGACTTTAAGGCAGTGACATCCAAGGTCTAATAAACTTAATTGCAGATTATAGATTATAGATAAACATGCTGTATATCTAAATTTATTCCCAGTGTATACTCAGGCTGAATTGAAAGAAAGGTAAAGTATATATAATTACAATCTGCAAATGTTTCTCCCTTATTGTTTGTAAAGTCTATAAGGAACAAGAGTGTGGAGTGAGGCTCAGGCTGGTTCAGTGGCTTTATGCCCAGATGCCCATGTGCATGTTGACCCCGGGCTCCGTGGGGCTGTTTGTAAGAGGTTGCGACCTGTTGTGCTCACCAAGGGTCCATACTGATGTTTGTCCTGTTGCTGGGCTGCTGTTTCAGTCTCTTCCCGTAAGAGATTTAGAAAAACTTCTTTCTTGGAGTTCAGGAATGATCCTATCACAGTATGATTATCTCACCCCTTATAGTGTGAACATTTACTTATTATTATTGTAAACGGTTCCAATACGTTTTTCATCCATTTAAATGTGTTTTCAAAAATATTATAACCTATTTGCCAGGGCGTTAAAGGATAATCAATGCATTTTGCTGAAGGATAATTATTTATTTGTGCATTGATCTCAGCGTCAAAAAGAATTGACTCGTCATTTGAATGTTTATAGGCCAATGCTTTTCGTCTGGTATTCCGTCTACCTTGAAAGATTCATAACCACAGTATCAATACAGCGAGGACAATTCATCATCCATATTTTACAAGGACACCGCACTCCTTTATCCTAACCCAAAAACTTCAACAGGGAAACAGATAACTAGCGTTACTTCCAGACTTTGAGAATTTTGTTTTTATTGCGGGGTTGGGAATCACTATTGTGTTCATTGATCAAAACTTCCCCAAGAAAAGTAATTTTATATGTTTTTATTGAATCTGGTGTATTTGTTCTCAAAAAGGAGCCGGTCATAACGGAATTACCATAATATCATAATATCGCCAACACTGGTGCTTGACAGTTTGTAGTGTTTTACTGAACCCTGCCCGTCCGCCACTGTTCATCAGATAGATCATCCAACATGATCTCAAAACTTCTTTCGATGATATTATACGATGAATTGACACTAATGTACGTACGCATGAATGTCCAACCCTGACCACAACTGGTATGTAAGCATATTTGAATGAAATCATTCAAATTTATACGATTGTCCACCAATTCTCTAAAACGTAAAGTTAAGAATCGAAGTGAGATTTTGTTGGAAATATCTGCCATTGGTTGAGCCAGTCTTGATGCCCAGGTTGAGTGCTTTCACTCACAAATACAAGATTATTGTGAAACCCTACAATCGTCGGAAAAAACCCATTAATCTCATAGTGTTCCTCTTATATTAATCTGGGATGAGGCAAAGTATTTCAAAATTGATAAATGACACACTTCAGATTTAATGGTGAGCATAAAATCTATAGAATAAATCACATACTGTCTTGTCTTTATATAATAATTTCTTATGGTCATTCGAGTGTAAATGTCATATTGGTGTTTCAGATGGTGCGAAAACCACATGAAGGTGTAATATGACAACATCGCTGAAGGCAAAATTTGGTGAGAGGTCAACAGAGGGTCATATTTGAATGTGCTCTCAAATCAGAATCTTAAAGTTTGAAGAGTTGACAGAAAGGTTCTCTTTTATAAAACCATCTAAGATCAATTTTATGAAAGCAACTTTAAAGATCTGCATCTAGCACATACATTATGGTCATTAAATGGTTATTTTGAAAGATACAGGTATCCTCCGGCAATATCTAGCATGCAGGAAGGACAAAGACAAAGCGGAGGCAGACTATTTATTATTTGTGGACTGATTTGGTGTTTAATTGATGCAGCGTACATCCGATGTCCACAATGCATGCCCGTGTCCACTAAGAAGGCCGAGTTCAGTTCACGCAGTCAGACAAATGATGACAGATTAAGGTCTTGCCCTTGCATGGAGCGCTCCGCTCAAATACATCATTACCTCGACAAACCTCATTTGTTTAGTTCTGCAGCCAAAACAGGGGCTTTAGAGTTAACATCTGAACTTATTACAAAGATCCATCGTTGATTTCCCAGCCTTGTTAGACATTGACTTTTCCCTCCTTGCGTTTGTTTGTTTCCTAACTTTCTGAAGTCATTCAAGGACATTGAGTCGCTCAAGTTCATCCGCCAGCCCGTACGGGCGACGGTGCGACTGTGTTTCTAAAAGGGTAAAGGGTACGGGCATAACGTCTCTAAAAGGAGTCTCTCGCTAGCTGTCTGGCAATCTACACGTGGCCCGAAATGGGTAGACTTGTAGCCAAATTTGTCTGCCATTGCACCTGGTCCACGATAGGCACAATTTGGCTACCTTTTGCGCCCACGCGGTGTGACATATTGCCCTCAAGCACTGACCATCTGACCAGGGAAGGAACTTTTCACGCTAGGCTAATTATAGAAAGGTTTTGTAAAGCATGGTTTTATTGCAATAACACCCCGCTGTGGGACATGATCGGTGAAAGACAATTGAGAGGTGAACACAGCTAGTCGACTCAAAACTATTGCCTCAAGGTATATCCAACTTTTGGAGCAAAATCACTCCGGTCATGAAACCATGGAGCGTAAATGCTATAGTGTAGTAGCATATATTTTAACATTTACATTGTAGCTCATGTTTAACGTTTTTATTTTTGTGATTGCTGTGGTTCATGTACAACATCAGTCCGAATTGAAAGTTGTAGCTTTCAGTAGAGTAGCATGCTACACCTCCATTTGTTAAACTAGCGACTTGCCAATACCAACACAAAGACACGCACTTAAATGTTGGGAAACAGACCAATAAAGACAAAGCACTTGCACTGTTTCAACTCGTATTGATCCTGGAAGCAAAAGGCTTAAGGTTACGGCTCAGTCTAAGCTCAATGCAGGCATGAAATGGTCCCTTGATACGGCTCCCATCTGAAACCAAGGTCTTAGCTGCTGTGTGCTTCTCCAGGTTGTACAGATCTGTCCTTGAACTCCGCTGGAGGGGAGAAGACTAATTTTCTCTTGAAAAAGTTACGAGGGAAAAAACCATCCTCCAGCGATTCTCCAGAGCGAGTTTTCGAGGTGATATAAAAGACGGTAAAGGTACAAAGAGGGGTTGAAGCGGACGGCGACGAGTTTGTTTTGTCTGTCGCTTCGACGTGTTCACCGGCTAACTGCGGAGAAACACATTTCCATTATTCAACCTCATTACCGCACAGCAATAAATAAAAACACGCGACTAAAAATAAAAACGACTTGAGAATTCATTTAACTTTGACTCAACGAACAGAAACAGATGTGTCCTGTTTAGGCTAATATCAACTTTATCATGCATGTGAGATGGTAGGACTAGTGATTGATGGCTCGTATCATGTGTAGAGCTGTTGAACAGCTCTATAACTCGTCTCTTATTGTGTCGCATGGAAATATATCTTATAACTTTATTCAGACACCAATGATTGAAAAGAGTTATAACACAAAGGTGTGTCGGGCGTTTTAATACTGCAGAATATCATTTTGCGTTTTTAAACAACAACGAGTTCATTGCTTCACTCGTCTGTCTGGAGAACAATCAGCAGTCCTGTGTATATGAAGTGACTCTTTAATGAAGTATCTCATAGCTAATTTGAATACTGACATCCTTTGCAATTGTTCTGCATGGTTTGAGATATTTTTTTTCATCGGAAGGGAGATAGATTGGGGATGAAATCAGGAATTGGGTCTTACTGGACTCTATAAAATACACACATCCCATAGGGGAATTTTATTGCTCTTTCAAAGCTCGGAGGAAGATTTGATGGACTTCTTAGTTGTGTTTTAAGTATCAATCAAATAAAGAGAAGCTTCTTTTTTTTAAGAGAAATAAACATTTATATAGACAATTGTTCAAATACATGGAGTATGGAAGTGTAAAATAAATAAAGACTGTAAAGGTAAAATAATGTGGATTTGGGTAAATTTGATGTGAATTGTTGAGTTCATATTGAGATCTTCAATAATATTGACTTTCTATGGCAGACTTACTCAGTTTGTGACATTGTTAAGGTCTCTCCTAAAACTCAAATAGAGCTGTGCGAGATTTTATCTTTTTCAGGGAAAATATCTGCAGGAGACTTAAGCAATTTACACTTCATTTATCCCCTTGATGTCTCTGAAAAATAACAGAAAATTTAAGGCGGCCTCTAGGATAAAAACAACACTTATCTGAAACTGTATTATTAAAAAATATATAATTATGAATTAATGTTAACTGTAAAAAAATCCCCAAAACTATTCTGTCAGCTGGGGTGCCAGAAAAAAATATGTTTTTCATGTTATTTTATTCCCAATTTATAACTTTGTAATTTATTTCTGAAATCCTGTAAAATAAAACCGTAAAATTCCACCTTTTTTTATGTTCCTGTTCAGCCTGGGATAGTTCAATACGGGTTTGTTTTCTTAATGTATTTGGGAAAAAAACATTTCTTTTTCGCGTTGGGTATAGAAAGGGAGAGGGTCTTGTGATGTCACTTCAAGTTGCTTCAGGGATGATTATGGAAACGATTCTGAAACCAAAGACAGCCTTTGTTTGGTTTTGTTTATTTGTCTGGTATGACCACAAAAATGCATTAAGAAGCAAATGAAAATCACTTTCACATCATGTCGAACTGTGACATGAATGTTTTGTTCGCCCTCTAAGAGAACTGTCTCACACCAGCGGACAAAATAAATAAAAGACACAGGAGATGTAAAAGGCATGTGACAGCACTTTTTATGACAATTACCTTTAGGTCAGAGCAGTTAACCCGGCAAAATTATCCACGGCCACCTCCTCAGTCAGTCTTCAAAAGAAACCAGCGAACATAAAGAGTTTTTCTTTTGCCCCTGGCCTTTGCCAAGCACCATTACAGAAAGAAAGAAGGTGCTAAGTGTGTAACAGAGGAGGGCAGGTGGAAACTAATTCATGCCTGAGGGCGCACAACACCATCATTTCTCCTCGCCTGTTTGCTTGGTTTTTGACAGAGCCGGCCATGCTATGGTGAAACAGATCAATTTATGTGTTTCACAGCGAGTGAGAATGCTGTGAGGCTGAGTGCACAGTCGTAATTGAAAACAAACGTAAAATGAAACAGTTAAAACTAAAACTAAAGTATCTATCTTTTCAGGTTTTTTTATTTGTAAGATTAAGGCTCAAACGATCTCATTTGTGTTTCCCTCGAGCTTCAGATGAGATCTCAATCATTTCTCAAACTGTGCTTGGATTCCAAAATCTGCTGTCAAAGACCTCAAATATTGGAATGACTTTTATTCTTGTTACTATTTACCACCGTAAACCCGGATAAGTTGAGAAAACACTAATAATTTGTGGAAACTTATTACCTCAAAACTTTTAAGTTGATAAACTCAATCATTTCAAGTAAAGAACACTAAACACATTAATAAAATTCGTTTCTCATTATTTCATTTTACATACTTGAGTTTCACTTTGAACAATTGTCAATGTTGTCATGAAGGAACAACAGACAGTTACAGCTGCAACAAATGCCTTCGGATTAAACATTCAAGATTTGAAAGGAATCTGCTCATCTCCAAAACAAATGCTCAACTTACCTGTTAAAATAACCAATGTTACAAAACTCTTAACATTACAACAGAAAAGAATACTAAACATTTGCTTATAATCTTGATATAAATACATCAAATACTTCCATTCTCCAGTCCACTCAAAGCATGCTGGGAATCATTGGGAAACATGACCTCATTGGAAGATATAAGTAGCATTTTTGAATTAAGTGACTTTCGATGTTTGAGTTCCTTGAACTCAAAATATCAAAATCTTTAAACACACTTAAAAGTTTTAAGATACATCATTTTTTCAAAGTTTTAGTACAGTTTGCTTCTTTTTAATGAGTAGATACTGTTCTAGTATGGCCCACTCCTGCTTTGTGGATGTGACATTTTCAGACAAAACTTGAAATATAAATGATCAGAGAATGTATTTATTACCAATATATTTAATCATCTGTTTATATTTTCCTAAACTCTCTCTATAGAGTTCAGACATCAGAAAAATGTCTGCCTGCGCACAAGTTTTCTGTTAAAGAGAAGAAATCATGCGTTACGGATGAGACAACATTGTTTTCAGAGATGTACTTTTCAAATAAAATGTACAAACCATGAGCAATGCAAATGGAGAAGAGAAGGCCCTTTATTGACCATAAAAATAGAATTATATTTTTAAAGTGTAGGAATATGGACCGTTATGGATGTAACAATTCAGTTTTACAAGACTATGTAATACTATGCTTTAAATACACACACAAAAATGCTTTGAAAGCTTTACATCTTTTTTAAACCAGCAAATACTGACACCATATCCGTATTGTGAAAATAAAAACTAGATTTTTCATCTTAAGTTTGACAATTGCATTGTATGCCTATTTTGTTGCATTGATTTGCCTGTTTATTTCTCCCTGAAAATTTTAAGAGAAAGATCTGAGCCAAAGTTGAACTGCAATACTAAACTGTAATATACCTGACGACTCTATTAAGTTTTCTTGCAAACATCAGAACAATGACATCCGTCCGACATCAAAAGTTGTGAAAATAATTGAATAAAAGATCAAATGCTGCAAATTTCAGACAAGGCAGTAAAGAACTACACAATAGGCTAATAATAAAATGACAGGCCCAAAGTCAAAAATGAAAGAAGGGAAACAGCGATTTTCTCTGTTTTGATTTTACTTTGCGTTTCTTCCTTTGGCATCTTGCTCAGAAAGATTAGCTGTGTGCACGATATCATGACAGAGAAAAAAATACCACAAAGATTGTGCATAAAATTGCTAACTTAGATAGTTTTTCATGTTTCATGTATTGACATTTAAATATACATCATAAAAAATAAATAGTTCCAATGGGGTAAACAACAAACATCTCACTCAATAATGAACGTATTAGCATCACAAACTGTCAGAAAAACCGTATTACCTGTTTGCATTTTGCGATGGTGATCACTTTTAAGTGGGGCTTTTGAATAATGCGTGTGTTTTTTGCCACCTCTGTCAGAACTTTCACATATTATGTTGATAGTGGCAAAACTGAGCTTTTGTGCTCCTGTTTTTGTGTATTGACAGTGTGAAGTAGCGGGCTTTACAAAAAAAAACACCGTCTCCCCTCTGCAGCGAGAGAAAACACAAACTGTGCTGACTGGCTGATAGAATTCTATATTTCGAGGAGCTGAATCGATGTAATTAAAATTTGCCTCCGCTTTGTGGATCTTCTTCTCGTTTCAAAGTGGGAACCTCAGCAAACTTCTTGTTTTCCTCCAGCCTTCAAAATTGCATCAATTCTATCATCGCCGGCAGTCTGCTCGCTAACTTTGCTGCCCGCCATTCGTAAAACAAAACATCTGTTTAGGTCAGCAATATCACAACTGTGATGGGGTGATGATCTGTTTAAAGGGTTCTTTTGTGTTTTTCAGATTGACTGAGTGTCGGGGGCTCGAGCAGGTGGATGAGTTTCTGTGGGCTTGCGTGTATACAGTCTAATCCTAGGCACTTTTTGATGATTTGCTTCTTTTGAAGGGAAGAGTTAAGGGATAAGGTGATAATAGTTTGCTAGGGCTAATCATCTGAATGTTCAAAAAAGGACAAAGAAGTTAGCTTTTTTTAGTAGTGTTTATTCGTGCTTTGAGTTTGGGATTGAAAATAGTGTGCTTCTCCAGCACTGTTTGTGTTTAAAGACTTTATTGGCTGTACTATGTGATGAGGTATAAAAAAATATCCATTTCATGATAAAACCCGATTGGATCTGTGCTGTGTCTGGGACCAGAAAATCATTGGCTTTTTTGCCTTTAGTGGACCAGTAAGCAACTACCAAGCAACCTCCCTGGCAACCACCTTGCAACACCCTAGTGTTGTTCCAGTGGATTGTACAGTCATTAGTTGTGTCCCACATGACATACTGAACACAGTGCACTTAACCATGTAGTGAATGAAAATAAGAACGAAAGTATCTTCCCAAATGGAATACGGTATCGGTTTCCCAGATGAGCGCAAACGGCGTCAGTCGCACAACACGATGTGTGTAAATAAAAATGTGTACATTGAACATTTAATGTAGTTACGTGTTTTGCCTAAAATTACTTTAGTCATCATCAGGATCTGATAACTCCGCCTCCCTTCCGTTACGTAAGCAAAACTGCAACCGTTGAGTATTAAGTGTCCACAGTTCCACACTTCATATATTCTTTTGAGAAAGTGCATCATCTGGGTACTTAATGTGATAGTTCACCCAAAAATGAAAATTCTGTCATCATTTCCTCATAGCTGTATAAATTAATTTGTTCTGATGAACACAGAGAACGATATTTGGACGGATGTTAGCAATTTTCAGTTCTGGAACATCATCCACTAGCCCCCTAGGTGCCCCATAACTGTTTGCTTTCTTAAATTCTTCAAAATAACTCATTTTGTGTTCAACAGAACAAAAGAGATACAATACTACAATGTTAGTAGATGATGTCCCAGAACTGAAAATTGCTTACATTCATAGAAATAGACTTCTTTGTGTTTAACAGAACAAAGAAATGTATACAGGTTTGAAGCAACTTGAGGGTGAGTAAAAGATGGCAGAATTTTCCTTTCTGGGTGAATTAGCTCTTTATATTGCACTTCTTTTTTTGAGAATTTTCACTACTACTCACACTATTTATACTAAAACATGGTGTAGAATAGTGCATAAGTGCGCAATTTGGGATGCACCTCTAAAAATCACTCGTTTCTTACATAATGTAAAATTCTAGTTGGATCAACAAAGTAACTAAGTTAGTACAGGCATGTAACTAAGTTTCTTGAAATAAACATTTTTATCAAGGACTATTATAGACTTTTGATTTGGCTGTATGTCTGTGTTTAATTATGATTTTTTTAAATGTTTAATTTATATTAATATGAATTAATATTAATATTGTATTGCATATTAATTTTATTAAATTATATTTAAACTACTCAACTTTGTGGAAGGTAGGTTTGGGACACAACAATTGGTTTATGTTGATGCCGATGAAACTAAGCTCTAACTCAGCTATAGAACATGTTCTCGTAATCTGTTTTTAATTTTTGTTAATAATGTTTTAATTGTTTTCTTCACTCGTATGAGTAGCTCTGAACAAAAGCATTTGATAAATGTGTAATTGTAAATCCAAAATAGGCCTAAGATATGTTTACTTAGTATTAAAGCTTAAAGGGATAGTTCACTCAAAGATCAAAATTGTATTATTCTTTACTCACCCTGAAGTTGATTCAAATACATTTCGTTGTTCTGCTGAACACATATCAAATATTTGGAAGAATGTTTGTGACCAAACAGTTGTGGGACACTATTAACTGCCATAGTAGGAAAAATGGTACTATGGTAGTCAACGAGTGCATTCACATGCACAAAATAAACGGATATCTAATAAACATCTGCTTATAAAAGAAACATGTTTTCAGGTGTTTACAGTCATAGTTATAAACCGCCTTTGCAGAAAACTGCGTTTTCTTGGAAGTTTGAGACTTGCCAGGTTTCTCGCGTGCAATGACGTCAACATCGATAGTCATTAAAATCCAGCGGGAAAATTGTCAGAAACTGTATTTTTAAATCTCTTCTCATGTCCTGCAGAACTAGCATATGTAACAAAACTTTTCATTTTGACGTTTCTACTTCTACTGCATGATTCGGTAGCGAGACTTTTATGCATAATTTCACCGTTACTTCCATTTGGGACTTCTACTATAATGCTGTCAGACATGCGCACATAAAGAAAACCGGTAAAGGCGTTAACATGCAGCATAAAATCGGAGTAATGAGACAAAAACTACCTCTGCAGAGCAGATTTTTCTTACGCCGTTTGAGCTTTCCGCTATAAAATAAAAATGTTTATGCATTAACATGACCTTACTTGTTATGTGCTTATTAAGCATAATCAGAGTAAGACCCAGAAGAGTTTTATTTCCCATATTTTCAAAATGTCTTATTTTTTGTTCAACAGAATGAAAAGATTTATACAGGTTTGAAACAACTTGAGGGTGTAGTAAATGATGACAGAATTTTTTTGGGAGGGGTCATCCCTTTAAGAACGAATTTTGAATTAAAAAAATTAAATACAGACTTGTGCACTCATTTTAGGTATAAACACGTAAAAACCGTGAATGTGAAAAACTAAATACATAAAAAATTATCTAATGCAGAGTTGCTTGTGTATTTTTATTGCGTGTGGTAACGTAAAAAATGCAAAGCTCCCTGATGGCGTCTGTTTTTATATTTACTCCAATTCGAGCTTTATCAAAGTCACGCTCTCCACTCTTTAGGATTCAGAGGCAAAGGCATTGATTGTTAAATATATATATTTGCTCATGAATTTCTCTCCACAGACGTTCTGTACGGTCTACTCCAGGACTCCTCTCCTCGAGTGTCTCTTCTTTGGCCCACGCACCTGTCCGGCACAGTGGTGATTTATGACTTGTGTGTTCTTCACATGTTGGACCGGGGCTCAGATCCCGTGAGCAGCACAAGCCGCACGTTCACCGTGGCAAGTGTAAGTACTCTCTAGCAGCAGATTCTGGGATTCAATATAAAAAGCCTCTTCTTAGCGAAGCCCAATGGTTGTAATTAGCATCCGGGGCTGCGGTGAGAAGTGAGTGCCTGTCAATGCGGTCTGTTAAGTGGGTTCAAAGGGAGAGCGGAGTGTGAACATTGCTGGCGTTCGGGGCCTCCTGGTTCCTTGTGGCTTCTCGTCACGTCCGTTCGGCCTTTCAGTTTCATCAACCCGTATAATTATGATTCGACTTTTCGCTCGTCTTAGCCTCATAATCGGTCAATTACGGTGTAACACAATATTGATTTGTTCCAGGAGAGGCCATTATAGATGCGAACGCTGGAAATCAGCTATAAGCGCTCTAATATGATAAATGTTTTAATCCCAGGTTTCGTTAATGTGCCGTCTCAAGCAGCTATAAACCGCCAAATAAATGGTTAAATTAAACTAGTTTGGCTTTTAGACATATGAGCTCCTGGACGGGCTTTCTCTAGGCATTTCTGCTTTGATGTTGAAAAGCCTCCTCTGTGTATTATTGTGCAGTGTGAAATTCATCATGTTTAACACAAGACTGATAAATCATCACATTTGCTTTGGGATAACAGCCATTAGATAAACGTGCCATCTAAAGCAATCACTCTGCATAAACAAAAAGACGACAGGGTTCCATTTTTACAGAAAAGAGGTTCGAGGATCTGGGTGTTTTCTTGAGCCGTGGATTCCTTTAGAGATGTAGCTCAGGTAGAAAGTGGCATGGTCATGGGTTCAAATCGAATATTTGGCTAAATGTATAATGGGATTGCTCTGTTAATCACTTGTTTGAATGTGGAACACACATTTTACTACAAACTTTACTAGAATTTCTCTACTAACAGTGTACAGTACATGCACCAGAAATGAGTTGTTAAGTCACCATGAGTAGTCTCTCGCTGGTTTGTCTAGTAACATTTAGAAACAAACTCTGTAGTAAGCTTTGCTGTACTCCTATTGGTAGTCGCTCCTGAAAGGCACTCATCATTTGCTTAAAGTTGAGCAAATCTAAACTTTGTCGAGTCGCTGGACACACCCACTTCCGGTGGCCAATGGTCACTGTTGCTCCTGTCGCTGGATGTCGCTAAGCTAGCATTGAAATGTATGACATCGCTTTGTCGTTCGAGGTCTGAACAGGGCTGTAGACACAATGAGAGGCAGAAAACGACTGTTGACTAATCAGAATCAAGGACTGGAACTAACTGTTTTATTAAAATACTGAATATTACAATTTAAAAATAAAAATAAAATTGAGAAAATAAAAGATATTTACTTAATATTATTAAAATATTTATTGACAAAGGTTGTTCTGAGAATAATTTTATAGTGTTTTTTGTTTAGTTATTTATTAAATTATATAATGTGTTTACACTTTTATCTTGCTTTTTCCTGTTAGATGCATTGTAATTCATGTGAAGTGTTTGTTTCCGTTTTTGCTGTGGATGTTGTCTCTTTACAAGTACATTCATTTTAATATTTTCTGAAATAGTTGTCATGGACTATCAATAAGCTATCATTTCTGTGAAAATATAAACAATTCATGTTTCTGGTTATTTCACTATGTTTCATATAGGATGTAAAATTGTGTTGGTTTTCATAGCTTGAAGGAAGCTAGGTCAAGATAAATTGGTTAAGCAAAAAAATATATATAAGACTACGTCCCCTGTGGCCAACCGTCTCCATGTTGATAATTCAAATTCTAACTTGACCTATCTTGACTAAATAAGGTTAAATCTACAGTAAATAACCAATATATAAATAAGCAAACATTAATTGTTTCCTCTCATAAATGTTTCGCTTTAGAAGTTATTCAATGGCTTTACAAAGAAGAACCAGGAAATGATTTAACATAACACTTAATGTGTTTGCTGAAGAAAGGAAGTCATATGCATCCATATTGGCAATAGTTCAACTTCTTCTGAAATTCTGAAAAAGTCTGAAACTGTGCTAAACAATAAAAAATACACTTTAAAGGTCTCCATTAAAGACATTTGAAAAGAAGCAAACTGATGAAGGCACCATCGGTTTGTTCCATTTTATTACAAATCAACCCCATGAGACTTCATTCATATTGACCCCATGCAGAGAGCCGTCACAGTGGTAACCTGCAATATATATGTGCATTTCATGCTGTGGCCTCTAGCACGTGCATTGTTTCACAGGAACAAACACAGAATGTGAGCATGTGGCCACGTGTCAGAAGTCCTCCTGCGCCCACGCCTGGGCCGCGTCCGTTGCTCGTGTCGGGGCGATAAGCTCCATACGGAGGGCGGTGTGCCTGGGGCCCTGGGGCCATGCAGTCTCAGGTCAGCAGATGGGCTTGTGATTATTATTTCCAGGCCTCTGTTTTACCTGACCACTTCCCCCCACGCTTACCCAACAGCTGCTTTGCCGGCTTCTCTGCAATGCTCCACGGACGACCATTTTTCTTCTTGTTCTTTGCTTTGTACATATATAAATCTTTACTGTGACCCTGCTCCTGGCTCCATCCACCTGTGTCTTACCTCAGGCTATGTCTTCCGCTGAGGATTCTGCTTTGTCTTTAGCTGTTACTTCTAGTTCTCCTCTAAATCTCAGCTGATAACTGAGGAAACTCTTGTTTTTGTTGCCCCAAACAGGCGACAATGTGATCTTTTTTTACTATTCAGAGAAACAGAGAGAAGAAAAAGCATTCTGACCAAAGACCAGACGAACGATTCCTTTCTGAAGAGCAGACCCTTCAAAGCAAAAGTGATTTTTGCTGACACTTCTGTATTGCGGTTGTAAATATTTCATACAAGAGTTCTTCTCATGTTAGACGCACAAGAAGGAAAGTCCAAGTACCATACAATGGTCTTGTATTGAATATTTCATAGGTTTTTAATGTTTTTTAAATATAGTTAATGGTGTTGTTTTGAAGAAAACATGCACTATGACCTTGGTATTTGTTGAAAAAAGCAAAATCTGTAAATGGAAAAATTGACCTCTAGATGTAGTAGTTCACCCCAAAAAAATGAAAATTCTGTTAAATGACAATGTTGGTAAACTGAACAGTAAACTTAAACCCATACCTCAATTGTACAAACATAGAACCAATACAACTCAATAGGGTACCAATGTACCATCATTGTTCGTTACCAACGTTCTTCAAAACCTTTGAGTACAAAGTTCTTTGGTTATCTGCAGAAGGAAGAAAACCATACAAGTTAGAAACTACTTGAAAGTGAATAAAAGATGACAGAATTTTCATTTTTGGTTGAACAACCCATTTAAATGAAAAGTTCACTCAAATAGAAATGTCACTCATAATTTGAGATGGGCCTCAGCTAAAGAACACGACATCATGGGTGCGTGGTTGGATCCAGATTCCCATTTTATATATGTTTTTCGACCCATGCTGAGTAAATATTGGACAGAAAACATGTACTGCTGGGTTCAAAATTACCAACTCATGGTTGGATAAAACAGTGGATAAAAGTGTCATGCAGAAATGTAAATGCAAAAATGTATATAAAATTGGGAAAAAGTATATGAAATAAGCAGGAAAAGTAGGTGTTGTTATCTTAACAATATACTTTGTCATTATTCATTATTAGCAGTTTTTCAGAGTGTATTCCTTTAAAAACTACTGTTTTCCTCATTACTGTAAAATTGTGTATTTACTAAACTACAAATGAAACATAAAATTTATTTTGTGAGAGTTTGCACTACTTTGTGTTATGATTCCAGTGACAAGTAATTTTTGGTCAACATTGAAATCAAACATGAACAATGTGACCAAATCACCCAGAATTACCAGATAGGTTTTAGTTACTGATGGTTGTTTTATGCTAAGCGACATTAGCCACATAGCGCTGTGATTATCCCAGAATATTCCTTCATATTCCTGCATATTTCAGGCTGTTATTTTCAGTGACGTATGCGTTCGCTTAAAAACGTTGTGCCGAAATAAAAACATCCTCTGTCCAACCTATAGGCAGCATGGCCTCTATTGTGAGCTGTATGTTGACTTATTAAGCAATTTCTCCAGCTTTCTGTCTGTTCTTCTCCACACAGGACTATGAGAGGCAGACTGTAGTTTTTTGGATGAATACCCTCTTTATGTGCACCAATTTATCACGCCACGGGGAAAAATGCTCTACATCTACATGAGCACCTGGTGTCCAGACCCTTTCAACAGAAAAAGAAGAGACAGAGAGGCAGAGAGAGTACGATTTTACTCTCATGCATGGATTTTGTGTTGGCTGCATCTCTTCTTCTCTGTGAGTTCCCAAACGCCACCGTTTGCCAGCTCTAATTAAAAGCTCTTTGACAAACCGTCAATGAAATGTTTTATAAATGATACGTAAAGGCGACATAAACAATTTAAAGGCGGAAACACGGCAAAGATAAAAGATCAGAAAAGTTTGTCTTGAGCGCTGTTAATCTTTAATCGCATCTCCATAGCAACATGCACCGCAGGCGGATATTTGTGAACGGCGGCTGGAAGCTCAGGCCTTTACGCTTTTCAAGAAAAGCAAAAAATACACAACAAAGATGTCCTGATCAAACTTGTTTATGCGCTCGGCCAGTTGTGTTGGGACCTATTAAAAGACGGATTTGAGGGTGTTGACTTGCAGGAAATATTTAACCGTAGCGAAAAAGAGAATAGCTACATCTCTTCAGAACAACCCCTAGACATCCAATGCCAACTAAATGTTTTGAAGATGCAAACAAGTATGTTAAAATATAATGGGTGAGGTTGAAGGAGTGGGATGTTATTTATTGATAGGGTAAGAAATGATGCGCTCGCAGCATTGAGATGCACGACGTTAGGAATCGCTGCTGATGTTCTGCCAAGCTGTTGAGGCATTTTGAAGATGGGCCAGACAGAGCATCTTTAAAGAGACGGCACTAAAACATTAGTGCATTTGTTCAACCTTTGCTAAAGCTCCGCCCACTGTGCAGGGGGGCACTTTTGATTGATGCATTAGTTAACCTTTCCTAAAGCTCCGCCTCATGTAAAGAGACGGCACAAATTGATTGGTGCATCGCTTGACCTCCTTCAGTTACTGTTTGGTAGTAAAATTAGCTTAGTGTATTAAGCATATTGTTTTTATATTAGTGACCCTGCAAATCAGCTGTTTTTCTGTAAGGATAAAGATAAGTGTAATGTGGTCACGCCCTTAATTATGCCTTAATTTTATAACTTCACAGTTTAATATAATTTAAAAAAGTTTTAAAAAATTCACCCCATCAAAGTTTTTGTACCCGGCTGTAAACAAGGGTGAGTGCCAAGATTTCGGGTGTGTCCTCCTGAGGTCGCATTGGTCCACCGCATACGTCATGGAGGTTGATTCTTTCAGGTTTTATATCAGAATAGCAACCGTTATATTTCAAGGAAAGGATGAAACTATAATGATTATATGTTTAAAGAGAAATAAATGATCATTTTATAATGTTTTTTTAACTCGATAAGAGGACTGAAATCCGGGCAAGGACTTGTCTGGGAAAAATGGCATGTGTGGTCACCATATGTAAACATTTTTTTTTGTCTACGGAATAGCCAGTCGATGAATTGCGGTTGAAGTCACTTCCTTATTTGTTTCATATGAGAGACCAGAAGGTTGTAGCTCAATCAATAAACACATTGGTTTACAGGTGACCAGGGCTGGACTAGGACTAAAAAACTTGGACTTTTTGTCCAAGAGCATCCCTCCAACTTTTACCTCCGTCCGCTATTGCGTTCAGGGCTCGATCGCACTTGTGTTTTCGGTTCCGGCGGGAAAAGTCCCCAAATGCCAGATTGTCAGTGCACCCCTTCAGGTGACCTGTACATACATGAAGAAACATATCGCTGGCAAAACAAAAAAACAATTACAAGGCCGATATTAGATTGAAGATGCAATATTTTGTGCTTTCTTCAGAGGTCAAGCTTCAATCACAAGAGACTTTCGATACTTGAAAGAAATTTCAGCCAGCTATGACATTCCAGTCAAAATGGCACCAAAACCGTTAATTCATTGTGGAATTTTTAGTTTTGGTAAGACATGAAGGGTTAATGGAGTGTATGAAGTGTGGTCAGACAACTAAACAACATAAATCAACAACATCGAGGGACCGTGGTGAGAAATGCTGGAAGAAAACAGCAAAAACAGATGGCAGCTTTTTCTATTGAAGATGCAGTTTGCTAAAGCAAAGGAAGCAAGAATACAGTAAGTTATACTGATTTCTATAGTTTCATCGGTTAAAGGAATTGTTCACCTAAAAAAGAAAATTCAGGCATTATTTATTCACCCGTATGGCATCTCAAACCAGTATGACTTTATCTATTCTCCAGAACACAAAAGAAGATACTTTAAAGAACGTTGGAAACCCAACACCATTGGACCCCATTGACTTCCAATATATGAGCACAAATTCACAGAGACATTTCTCAAAATATCTTCTTTTCTTCTTTAAATAGTAACAATCATCCTGAATCTTTTTTAGAGACGCCATTCAACACATAGAGAGGCCACACTTTATCCATTTAAATTATTTATGTCTAAACTTTATTTTTAAACAATCTCTGTAACTATAAGAAATAGACTTTAGAAAAGATCAAACACTTCTGTTAAGCTGTGATTAGTCAGCTGCATTTTAAGGCGGGGCATAGCGGAAGGTCATTCGCTTCCAATTGATACCATCACACAATATAATTTTCTGCCATCCAATTGGCCGGTTCTCACTGTCTGTGTCAGGGGTTTCCTGCACATCGCCCTCCCTCAAATTTGCACTCCGGAGAAAAAAAATGCTGTGGAAATGAATTATGGAAATTTTGATTGGAAACTGGTACAGTTTCCATGTTTCATTTAGCTCGGCAGAATCCCCAAACAGTGCTACAGCCATTTCCAAGCAGGAAATGTCACTTGAGTAGTCCGAGCACCTGCAGGCCCATTCTATCCCACTCAGAGTGGCTGAGATTTATCTGCAGAGCGGTCTGGTGTCCGCCTGATGCATGCGCTCCAGCAGGTGTATTTTTTAAGCTGATGTTAGGGCTCCAGGGTGGGTGTCTTTTTATGCTGATCTCAGAACAGAGTTTGGAAATCTTACCATCAGGTGTCCAATCAGATGAAGGGGTTTCAGATCGGGACCCTACCTGGTGCCCAATGTCTTCAAAGCAGCTGTTACTTCACAACCATTTATTTGATCCGTTTGTCGTGTACCGTAGTTTGTCTTCTGGTGTTTTAACTTTTCTAGAATGCGTCGTGAAATATGCTAAACAACTCGCCTGAGATAGTATACTATATCAATCGGATATATTTCCAATTTTCTTTCATTCCACTTTTATGATGCAATAACGGATTTTTCATGTGAGCTAATGATGTTAATGTGGGCGAAACGGGTTGCGTCTCTGAAAATATCTCATGCCCAGTCTAATTATTGTTGATCATTTTTCAGAGCAAGCTTTGCTGCATTTGTTTAGTCGAAATTACTTGCATCAGTCTACAAAGACCTGGTGAAGGTTTGTTTTAATTTTGGAACGAAGGGTTTACACTAAAATGAAAAATCTGTCATTATTTACACAGCCACATTTCCATTTTCTATTCAGAGAGTGCTTTCTGCTCTACATGACATCTACTGTGAATGGAGACTAAAGTTTTCAAGCTTTAGCAAAATAACACTGTGAAATAGACCACCATTAAGATATTTTATGGTGCTTTTTCTGTCATTGTAAATGGATAGTTTACCCGAAAATGTAAATTCTATCATCATTAACTCCCTCAGATTATTTCAAACCTGTATTTCTTTGTTTTGTTGAACACGGAGAAAGATATTTTGAAGAATGTTTGCAATTTTCAGTTCTGGGACATCATCTGCTACCATAGTAGAAAAAATGTTGTATTTTTTTGTTTTATTGAACAAAAAATAAGACATTTTGTAGGATTTAGGTTCTTCCATCAGTTCTGGGGCACCTTTGACTACCATTTAATTTTTCATATAGTAGTCAATGATGTCTCAGAAGAGGTATTGCTAACATTCTTCCAAATATCTTTCTTTGTGTTCATCATAATTTATACAGGTATGAAACAACCTGAGGATGGGTAAATGATGACATTTAATTTAATTGTTTAATGACTGTTTTTAAACAGACTGTTGACTGTTTAATTTAATTAAGTGTAAAGGATGTTCAGTAAATTCACCTTTTGTGTGACACAGTGTCGAAAGGTTATGATAAATAATGCCAGAACTATTCCTTTAATCTAAAACAAGAGGTCAAGAATATGATTGTTTTTTGCTGTGTTTTTGAGGCCTGTTGTAAGTGTCTTCTTGCTTTAGTTTGATTATTGGGACAGAGATCTGCTGTAACTTGGTTTAGTTCTTTTCTTCGATTATTTTTCTGTGATGAGAATCAGTTGTGGCAGTTATTGAAAAGTAGACATAGTATCTTCATTTGTTTTTTCTATTGTGCAATCTTAATACTGGATTTCATATAGAAACAGGATCTGGTTTGAAATTTATTAGAAAGCAATTCATTTTTAAACATACTGTACGATTCGGAAGATATTTATACATACACAACACTCACTTCATAATAATTGGAGATGTTACTGAATTTTTCAGACATTCTCCATTGATATGCAGTGGCATGATCTAAAGAGAGCTGTTCATGCAAGGAATCCCCAAAATATCAGGTTTTAGGAAGAGGAATCATCAGAAATTTATATGCAAGTCTGATCAGCTCCTACAGAGAAAGTTTGAAAGTTCTTCCTGCCAAAAGAAGTCTTCGGATTAATTGACACAAAAATGCAGGTAATTTTCACAAACTTTCTAGCAACTGTAGGTTTAATTTGCAGGTCAAACCCAGGAGGCTAATTCACTGTGGGTTACGTCTGGAATTTTTAAAGGGTTTCTAGCATAACATTATAAAAAAAGATCTCACTTAAATGGTTGACATTAAATCTTTTCTACTTTAAACCTGCTTTAACATTTTTGTTAAAATAAAAAAAAATCAGTTGAGCAAGTACACAAAGTACCTAACTTCACCCCAGTTTACTGTGGTTACCTTGTAGGACATTAAACAAAGATCATGTTCCATGAAGATGGAACCTGAAATATATCAAAACGTTATTTTTGTGAGTAATATGCTATGCTAAGGATTTCATTTTGCCAAAGCGATTTTCTCAATATTTAGATTTTTTTGCACTCTCAGATTTGAGAATTGTCCAATAAGGGACTAAGACAAGTTGTTACAAAACAGTTTAACATGTTCAAAAAAACTTTCCGAAACCTGTAAGGTCGCTGGGGGAGTGTATCGATCACAGAAATACTACGTAATACGGCCAACTCGATTTTCGACAAGTTGACCACATTAAACATGAGAAGACAGCACGTTTAACATTGGAAAGAAGACAGAATGCATGAAACACCGTTGCACGGCCGCTTTAAATAGTTGTATCTTGGCTTAACCATTCATCAATGGAAAGCTTATTTATTCATCTTTCAGCTGATATAAAAATCACAACTTCGAAATATCTCAGTTTCAAAAAAATAACCCTTATGACTGGTTTTGTTGTCCAGGTTCACAAATGTGAATTTTTAATGCAAAGTTATACTACACAAGGATGTAACTTTACTTTATTGACAAATCCAACGACAATTGTAATCCTTTATGTTTAAAGCTATATTTGACCTGGACCACAAAACCAGTCACAAGGGTAATTCTTTTGAAACTGAGATATATTTCAGAGCCAATGTCACAGGCCCTTGCTAAGAAGAAACAGCTTTGTTTCAATGATATCTATTGGCTCACCGCTGCAATGACATTGTGGAGAGAAAATAAACCCAAAAGCTGAAATTCCAAGCCTTACAAAGAGACCAAACTCGAGCGGGTATTCCCAAAGAGTCGTGTTTTCTGCCATTTTTGTTCAAAATGTTGCTGCATCCACATACATATTTCATGGTTGGAAATTTACTATATATCTTCATGGAACATGATTTTTTGCATTAAAGAAACATTTATCATTTGACCCATACAGTGTTTGTTGGTTATCGCTACAAGTACCTGTGCTACTTATGACTATAATAATTCAGACTGTCTTTGTATACAAATTCTTAAAAAGTTGGATTCATTAAGTAGGTAAAATGTTAACATTTGCCCTGGAGGGGAAACAGTTAAACTAGTGCCACTAGTGAAACCCAACACAAATATGGACAGTGAGCTTTCAGCCAACATTACCTCATAAACCCAGGGGTCTGTTATGGCCCTTACATAACCAGAAAAGCTAAAGGAAACAACGTACGAGTCGCAGGTGTGTGTACGTTGGAGCGTGAGGCTAATGGTAGCCTGTGGAATAGGGATGTCTGGGTTAAAATGGCAGTATTTCATGAAATGACTCCAAACAACACCCCTGCGGAATGGTGGAATGGAGCAGCCCGTCGCCGCTGTAAAAAGAGAGCTTCTAAAAGCCCTCACATTAAAAAAAACGCCCCCGCAAATGTCCATTTAAATCATGTCATCACTTCTGCACACGGCTGTAAATATTGAGTGAGGGAAGCGCCGACAGACGTTAAGGCAATAAACTAGTGTGATTTTAGAAAACAAGAGTTGCTAGTCACTGATGGTTTTGTCAGGGCTGGTATTTGTAGCCACTTCTTTCTCATTACCTGCGCTGTGCCAGAAGCCAGGTGTAAAATTGATTAGAAGTGTATTTTTGCAGACAAGGGCTTGTGTTTGTTCAAAGCTGAGTTATGATTTCACACAGATGTAATGTTCAAGTGATGATTTAATTTTACACAGACTTTATGCCTTCGGAAAGACACGCCGGCCGTAAAACGATTGTCACGATTGCACAATGTGATTGAAACGTAATGTAATTATACGGCGACGCGCTACTGCTGTTGAGACGCAATTTCATTTGTGAAAAGAACAGAGAATGCCAAGATTATTTTCATCACTCTAATGAGGAACAAAATGCGTAGTCTCAAGAAAACGACAGCAGTATTGCTATTGCTTAGTAGTTTGAGAAAAAAACTTGATACTTTAGATCATCTGCTTTGTGGAGGAGAGTTGTGCTATTACTTTGCGAAGCAATAAAATGTATGATTTTGTTTGATTGACTATAAAATATAAAAAAAACTCTTGTAGATTTACATCAGGGTTTCCAAATATAATTTTCCTGCAGAATAGGGCTACTTTTTTATTTCGCAGGTTCAAGGTAGAAGAATTGTTTACATCATCTGTCATTATTTAGGTTTAATATAAAGTTAATTATTTAGGTAATTGTGTTTTTGCGGTAATTATTTTTCCTAAATTACAGAAATAAACCGATATTTACAAGATGGACGTAAGATAACATGAAGAACATATTTTCTTTCTTTACAGAAAATGTATATTACGTTTTTTCTGGCGCCACTGCAAGATGTGGGCTCATTGGGGTAGCTTTTCCTGATTTACATTAAAAGATGATTATGAGCCAATTGTGTAAACCAGAATATTATTGAGATGTTGGGCTTTGATTTTTGACAAAGCGACTATATAAAACTGCTCGGAACACCTTAGCAACTGTATAGCAACACCATGGCAACCACCCACAAGACTCGAGCATCATCGCATCAAAATTAATAAAAGTTGCAGTTGGTTTGTATATGTTCAATTTCTTTTAAAGCAAAATCAGTTTGAAATTAACTATAAAAGCGTTCACACAAACTCACTTAACAGTCAAATATTATATGTACTTTCAAGGCACAAAAACTGAAAGCTTGGTCAGTCTTCCTTTCATAACACGCCCCTTTGTTGAAGAAACACACGGTAGAGACCAACTGCTAGCCGAGCAGGAGGCAGGCCTTCGGGCGTCCAGCCTGCTCCTTACCCACGGGCGGTGACGATAGCATTCGCGCCTCGAGCCCCGGTCGCCATCCCCTTTCGCTCTCTCTCCGTCCGTCACACGTGCCTGTGGTAGAAAGCTGGCAAATGGCAGCGTGCCTCGCCGAGGAAGATTTATACCTGGTGCTTGACCCAGTTCTGTTTGCATCTATATTAGCGAGGACAGAGGGTTGGGTATAGGGAGAGAGAAAGGTCACAGAGAGCCCAGGTACTCCGCTGATGTATCAAGATGATGGAGCTGGCTAATTTAGTCAGCAACAGTTGTCTCCTCCGCTGCCACAGATGGTCTGCAGTCGCCTCCGCTCAAGGCGAAGGTCTAAAAACGAACACTTGAACCAAGGAATCAAAGAATAGAGAGAACGCGCTTGTTTTTTTTGTAGCATCTGTGTGCACACGTGTGTGTGTGTAAAAATACCTTCTGTGGTTAGAAATGCAAGCAAGCAATTCTATGTACAAATATCTATGAGCTTTTATGACAAAGTTGTCATTATTTTGCGAGAAGCATCTCATCCTCTTGGGTTTGATTGCAACTTTAAAAAAGTATTCATAAAGGTTCACGTCTGTATATTCATTAAAATTCATTTTTAAGAGTCATTTATTTAGTATGAAAGCTGCAGTTGTAGCTTTTGCTTCTCTAGCGCCATCTCTTTGTGAATTTGTGAAATTTACTTACTGTAAAGTTACTCCCTTTACATGAAGTTGAAGTCAAACTGGCATTACTCACAAACTCCGTCAAACAGATTCGAATATAAATCATAATGATACGCTTACTACTGGGAATTGTGCTATTAGACAGTTTTGAAAAAGTTTTTTTAATATCCTTGCTAAATAAAACATTTTTGGTATTATTTAACAAGTATTATTGATCCCAGATGTACATATTTTGGTATCCCGTCATAACAACTTAAAATGAGATGACTATGATTTGTGAGTTGATTTATTATAAATATCTGACACTGGGGACGGTGCTATGTGTTTAGTGACACGGAAATGACTTCAACTTTAAGTTGTACAGTTATATTGAGAAGAATGTATTCGTTCAAAATACTTTTGCAGAAATCATCCATTTAGTCTCGATAAATTACAATCAGTTCATCACTATCAGTTTTTCAGAATTTACTGTTTTAAGGTACGTGTTTGTGTTGTTTTATTCTGTGAACTACTGACAACATTTTTTCCTAATACATCACTTTAAAAAATTATGTTTTGCCTACTTAAAATATATGTGCACCATTTTTGTATCATGGTTTTTAAGTAAAATCAATTTAAGGGAAAATATAACAAGATAATCTTTGTTGCGTTACACAAATATATCTGTTCGCTTGACCTTCTTTTTCTTAAAAAATTATGTAGCACGAGTTCAATCAACTTACAGTGCTCATGTGGGCTGTACTTAAATATTTCATTCATTTACCTTAATGTTCATAAAGCATAGTGAAGTATATAATTATAACAAACAGTTTTGAAATAATTGATGGCTGATTTGATGTCAGTCATTGAATGACTTTCCACAGAAGCACACAACATACTGCATTTCTGATTCGTGTCTTCCTTATTGTGGTAAAAAATATGATGAGTTGAAGATACTTACCAAAGCAAACACAAATCACCTGATTGTTAAAAGAAAACGATTATTCCCTATAAAACCGCATCAATAATACTAAATACATATTAAATTTCATTATACATGATATTATCATCTATATCAATGCACCATAAGTGCTTTTTATTTGAAAAAGCATGAATAATCAAACTTTTCAGGCGAAAGGGATTATGGGTATTCATCTCAGCATTTGTACTGAAAATATTAAATTCATTGCACTGGAAATTTTTGCTAGAAGTTTTCACAACTGAAATTTTCTATTCACTTTATGCTTACTTTTGAGCTTTTCTTGTAATTTTTTTTTTTATGTTGCATGAACAAAAGATTATTAGTTAAGCTAAAAATGTTATGAATTTGTTTATTTTTAAGTAGAAGCTACTTAACATGATACAATATGGTTGTTGAGACAACTAATCACTTTCTACAGTATATACATCAAAATAATGGCGAAAAACTATTCAAAATAACAAAAAGGATGCATCGTTTTCAGACCTCGAATACTGCAAAGAAAATAAGTACAATATTCATGTTTAAAAAACTTTTGTTTGATTGAATAAGCCAGATTTTCTAACTCATCGTTCAGGAATCTTCTCTTGCTGTCTTCCACATTGCTGTCGGGTGACTTTATGTCATTCCTAGAGGTTTGTTTTGACTGATTTAACAAACACTGGAGTGCTGATTAAAGACAAAACTGGACGAATCTCTTCATTTTTCCAGATAAATATATTTTTAACAATAAAAGAAAATTCTGTGCATTAACATCTGATCATTTTTGGTTGACGAGTCCAAAAAAGCTTCATCGTAATACTCGCATATAAAAACGATTTTCCCTCCACGTGACATTTTATTCTCATAATCATTTCATTTCTAATGTCCTCATGCTGCATTTTAAAATCATCTGTAATAGTCAACTAAAGAGCAATGAAAATCACATTCTTGACTGAAAATAACGCTCGCCTTGAAAAATAACAATGACTAAAAAATATGTTTTGGCACAGACTCATTTACATGATAGAATAACCTTCCAAAGGGGAAGAAAGCTGGAAAAAAACGAGAGGATAATATATGCGGCGTGTTTGTGGTCATGCACTTCAGTTGTTTATTACCGAGAGAATTGCATTAAATCACCCCACAAGAGGAGTGTGTTCGAGGGGGGGACACAATGAAGCGGGCCTGTGAAAATAATGAACTCCTGTGGGGATAAGCACACCTCACTATAAAGCCCTAACCACAAATTAAGTGCTTGTTGCCATCATGCCTTTGTAGAACACAAGCGGATGTATAACCTGCGTGACTGTCTGCCACGTTGTTGTCTTTTCCTCTTCTGAAGGAAAGACGGATACGAGAGATGCTGTGGACATTTCCCAAGGCGGCTGGTGGCGTGCTTGACGTCTTTTGAATCTTCCCTGTATGTGTGTTTATAAAGGGAATGGCAGTTCAAGGCTGCGTGGATTGCTTGATGTTGGCATGACACTTATGTACTTCTTACATTTTTTATCAAAAAAAGTTGAGAGTCTAAAGGCTCCTTTTGGTTGATTTGACATGCCAGGCCAGTGACATTGTTGAGTTATCACGTATGTTGGAATCGGTTTTAAGATGTGTGGAGAAATCAAATTAGATGTAAGCGAGGCACGAATTGACAAACAGCAACCATATGGAGTTGAAAAACAATGTGGGTAGCGCTCAGATCATTTGATCTTGGAAGTATTTGATGAGAAGTTTCTTCTGACGTTTCTTCTTCACTTCGAGCTCTAGAGGAGACATGATGAGAGTGCTATAACTTTAATTTCATTTACAAAAAATCCCATCTATTCACTCTTCAGGCGATCTCAATGGAATCAACGATCGAGATATCAAAGAGACCTTCGGGCTGAAACATTTATCTAGTAGTTGAACAATAGAGGCAATTCAGTTCATTTCAGGAACAACTTTTTCACCCTCGAAACCGGGGGTCCTGTCAGCAGGCTTCGATCAATACAGAAAAACATGAACTTGAGGGGACATTGAGGGGAAAACTCTGACCGCAGATGAAGATTAACCGCCGGTGTCTCGGACACGTTCTGCCCGTCTGCATCTCCACTAACTTCTGCCTCCACCCCATCCATCGATCACTGGCGATCAGACAGTGTTTTTCTAGCCGAGCGACACAGGATGACATGTATTTTCCTCAATAGTCTTAGGTGTGCGTCTGTACCATAAATCATACGAGACAAAGCCCAGCTTGACCTCTAAATGGAGGAGTATTCAGATTCTCTACTGTGAGGGTTGCTTATATCCTCGGGCTTATCTTGGTACGAGCTTTGAACAATGTTTGAGTAATCTCAGGGGTCGAGATGGAATAACAAATGATCCGTGGTGTGACGGTATGGCCAAGGAATCAGATTGACAATGATGCTTTCTCTGGTGAACCCATTTTGTGCTTTTTGAATTTTTTGCAAATAGGGATGTTACAATATACAGGTTGCGATATAAAAACCACAATTGTCAATATCGTGTTTGTTCCACACATTTTGTATTATTGTAAAGAATTCAGCACCTGTTTAAATTTTTGCCTTAAGAATCATAATAGTAATCAAATGCACACCGTCCGGGTAATGTGACATTAAAATAGGTGTTCTGAGTTTGTCACAAAACAGAAAAGTGTGTTATTAACCACCCAGACAAATTTGAATGGAGAAGAACATCAAAGTAAATCAAATCAGTCATCAAAGTCTTTGAAAAACAAGCAGGAATCTCTTCCCTCAAAGCAGGGGGCGTGTTCGCTGTTGGCCCTGAAGCCACGCCCACTCGTGTTGCTCAAGTCTCCATTAGGCAATATGTGAGGTTTTTATGGGATTTGAATTCAAAGACGCGTGACTCAATGCCAGCAACCTTCATCAATAGATAATCACTAAAGCACGTCACGATCACGCTGACAGATCCTCCTCCCCTGATTCCCCTCCATCCATTCGTGTCTGCGTTACCATTTGCTTGGTATTTGGCGTGAGATTTGTTTAGTTGGGCTGCGGGAGAGAGCCTGAAAGCTTGTGCGTGAGAGCTTGCAACCCTGAGCTAGTGATGGAACAGACACCTGATGTTAGGCACTCTAGAGATAGGGGAGGGGCCTGCATGCTCGGACGCTCCATTGCAACATCGATCACCCATTTTAGCTCCGCCCACAAATCCTGAATCAGAGGATGGGTGAAAACTGTTGTTGAATGGTTCGACTCCACAATTTAGTGTTTGTTATGGTTCAGCAATACATTTCTAACTTCAATGATGTGTTTGGAAACGTTTCTCAGAATTCTCTTTACACAGACTTTGAGTATGATTTTTTTTATTAAAAAAAGGAGGAACAAAAATAAACATAATTTTAACATTTAAATAGTTTGTATCGTGAGAATGTATTGTGAAGGGAAAATGTATAGTTTGGGAATATTATTATTAATAAAACTACAGTATAAAAAACTAAAATCACAGATAAGATCTTTGCAATATCTCAGTTATTTCTCTGAGACATCAATGAGATAAAAAAACAGAAGAAACTTAGAAAAAGCCAAATGATTGGCCAAATCTCCCATCCCAAAAGTCAATATGATTAAAGATTTCAAAATGAACCCAAACATTTCTGATCACATTTGCTGTATCAAAATCCAAATTTGAACCTGTACAATCATACAATATTAATTTTGGAATATGAAAACATATTTTTATTGTATTTCAAGTGTTTTATTTGATTCAATTTTTCTCCCCCAAACACATGAGAGTTGATGCTCAAACGAATCTGGAGAACTCTTAAAAAGCAAAATCTGTAAAACAAACGAATGCAAAATGCTTAAATCTGGCAAAAACTGAATTAAAGTGAATATAATCCAGCTTGTCGTCTAAAATAAACTAGGCCTGAGCGCTCAGGTAGTGTTTTTATTTAAGGTTTGCTAAAGAACTCCCCCATCTCCAAAATCACAGTTTAACCCCTGAGTATAGACCAAGATCAGAAGAACTACAATCAATGTTCTGAAATAGCCTGTGAATCCAGCATTGGTGATAAATTCAGTCTATCTGCATACAGTTTAAACTTCTCCCCACCAGGCGTCTGCAGATCTTATAAATTCATGTGCTCTCCAGGTACGCTCAAGCTTCCCACATCTCATCCTGCCGCTCTTCAGGCACACGCTATTTTCTTCTGTGTTAATTAGTCACTTGCCGTGCCTTAACAACCCAAGATCATGGTCGACAGGGGCTGTTTCTCTCTGTTCTACCTCCTTTGATGATGGTTCGGAGAGCGGGCCTGAAACTCAGCAGCCCACTCGTATGATGAAGCGCCACCCGGAGCTCAATCTTCTCCCATCAGCAGCGAGGGGACACAAGTACGGCTGCCCCGCAGTGCCCCGCATCAGTCCTTCTTGCCTAGGCTATTTTTCTCCAGCAGTCCTAATTTACTAGATGAACGGTTATTTACTGTAATATTGCCCGAGCGTTGTGGAGACGGCGGTTCTCAGAGCTCCCTTTTTGCCGAATTGAACCGTGTCTTTGTTCAATAGGAGGTAATGGCGGATAACGGAGCCGCTTTTTGTCATTTAACGGTCTTTTGGAGAGCACAGTTCCCAGTCAGAGGTTCTTGGTAAATTATTGATCGGTGAGACGAGCGGTGAAAACACAGCTTACCACTATGTCCCCCCTTCGTCCTCCTCATCTCTCGTCCAGATACATCAAGCCCAATGTAAAAGCTGCGCTGCACGGAAAAGCCTTCAAGTTCACTTCAATTATTCAGCATCCCTCCACCAATATGAATTATTGAGGGAAAATCATGTTCTTGTATATGGCCGTGCATTGAGTTTAAGACACTAGCCACTCATTGGCGAGATAATGAACTGGGGATGTCATTATAAAAGTTGGTCTGTGCCTTGCGTGGCGAACGATTGGAGTTACTTTAAGAATTGATGTAACGTAATGTGCGGTTGCGAGAAAGGAGACGTCGAAAGAACTCTTCCAAAGTGCACATTCACTGTTAGCATTACACGACCAATTTGCCAAACTCGAGGGGATGCAAACTTCAAACGGTCTAATTGTAGTCGTGTCTCTTGATACAACAGTGTTACAATGCAGTCCAAAGGCTAAATCCCATCTGTCGATGCAAATATCTCGTTGGCGTCTGTCGAACCATCCGCTCTGGTGAAGCTAGCTCGAATGCTGGCTTCTGTTGAGAAGCATCGCTACGCTTTATCTTGGCTTGGCGTTAGAGAGAAAGCAGATGATGCGATAAATTATCGATAACTCCCCGTATACCGAGGACATTTTGGCCGTGTGGCGTTTGGCGTGGAGCGTCTGCCCCTAATCATTCATTCTCGGCAACTGTTTCCTGGCTCCGCTTTGGGGTCCTCCACTGATTCGAACCCTCGCAAGGTATTTGAGTAGACTACTTAAATATTTTCATTGAAGAGTTTTTCGTAATGGGCAAAGTGCAACCGTAGATAGGAAGGAGATGAGAAGAATTATTTGGATAGGAGATCTGAGGGACAGAGAGGAAGAGAACACGAGATGAGAAAATTAGATATAGATGAGAAATGGAATAATAAGATGCAGATAAAAAGAAGGAGATTGAGAGAGCTAATCTATTTGACTGTATTATGTACTGTACTCTTTTCTGTTCCAAACACTTCCTGGACCACAGCTCCTTGTTATTTCTTGAGTCATTAGAGATGTGTTATTTATGCCACAGGGTCTATGCTGGATATAAAGGTCATTAAAGCTTCAACTATTAAAAGAGCTGTTTATTGAAATCAAATAACATATCAGCCTAAATATCATTTGAGAAACGTAAACTAAATGAAACTTAGAAATGTTGCATCTGCAATACACTGAAGTTTAAGTTGAGGCCCAACAAAAAAATTAAATAAATAAACGAATCAAAACTAAATTAAAAACTAAAATACGGTGAAATTACGTAAAATAAAAAGTAAACAAGAAAATAAGAAGAAGAATAATAACAAAATTGATATATTGTCGACCTGGACTGATGGCTCTATCTGCATTCTGAGCAGCTTTGAGATATTGAGCTTCAAAGGTTTTGCATTCCATTTGACTATGTAGATAAAACCTTTTAGTTTTCTATAAAAGTCCCAAAATGTACACAACGTAAAGAAAAACATTATATTATGTAAATAAGTTGTCGCTGAATAAGAATGCGTGTATAACTCAGTTCGACAAGAACGGAAGAACTTTATAATTCCAAGGCAATGAAATATTAAACCAAAATTAATATTAAAAAAATACAACTGAAAACAAAGCTAAAATAACTGACAGAAGGGGAGAATGAAACTTACTTAGCAGTAAATCAATTTCGTTACACTGTTCTTGTTATATGTGTAATGACAATAAATTGAATCCAATCCAATCCAAAAATACTATTTATTAGAATATTCTCGATGACTTCATGCAAGCACTCTTGTTTCAACCCTATGTTTGTGTAAAATACGGAGAAACCCAACTGCTAGTTTATATTAACCTATAGTAAAATGTTCATATTTGACCCAATTGGTAAAAACAACACAGCAGGTTCAAGTGATAGTTCACTCCAAAAGTAAAATTCTTTCATCATTTACTCATTTCCTCATGTCATTTCAAACTTGTATGTCTTTTTTTCTTCTGCAGTACACAAAAGAAGATATTTTGAAGAATGTTTGGTTATCAAGCAACAATGCCCCCAAGTGACTTCCATTGTATGGACACAAAACTACTGAGACATTTATCAAAATATCTTCTTTCTTTTGCACAGAAAAAGTGTCATATACAGGTTTAAAACCACATGAGGGTGAATAAATGATTTTATTTATATACGTATATATAAATACATATATTTTTGGAGAGGTTTGGAATGAGTGTAGTTTCTCATATAAGCCCATTGATACTGCATATGTTAACTATTGTCTCATACATTTAAACAGACAAATCTAAGTTGATACTTAAATGAAACATAACTGAAGTCTCCTAAGCTGTGAAATAGCAACCTGTGAGCAATACATGTTCCTGTGGGAGCGTTCAACGGCCGAGCGGCGTCCCGTCATTACACACAGGGGAGCTGTACTAATGAAAACTGGGTGCAGTGTAGATCTATTGCCCTTTTCCTCTCTCTCTCTCTCTCTCTCTCACCGAGGAGCTCACTCACGCTCACCTTTTATTGCAACCGTTAGGACACCAGGGTTCCCGGCACCAGGAACGGGCTGAATGGATAGACCCTTAGAGCAAAAGCCATTTAAGCAGAACGCTTCTGAGATAAAGGGCATTATGGGTCACGGGCACTAAACAGCTGCACGTTGAAGCTCTACCAGTGTTTTATAACATGATCTGAAGATCTTTCTGTATGTGAGAAAATCATTGAGAACCTTTTTTTTTGTTAGTTCTTGTCAGAAGAGATATTAAAGTCCCAGTGAAATTCTCTTAATAATATTCATGTGCAATCTTCCGTTAAAATCTGAAAATGCACTGCCGTCCTATAGTGACTATCCATCTTAAATGACGTACAGTATGTCAGACAGCTTGGGTGGAGCATCTGTTAACTCCTCCCCTTCAACTGTCAGTCTGCTGCTAGTTCTATTTAAAAATGCAACGGCTGTTCTTATACATCCAATCAAATCACAGCCGAAAATGCAAGCCACACCCACTATTTTTCTCATTCGAATTCCATTACACGTAGAAATGCGTCAAAATAAGAAAGTAAAAACGATCGCAGCTTCCGGTCCACGGGGATTTAAAGTTTAACATTAGTCAAATGTTGAACCTAATCCGTACACGCCCTCTATAGAAAACCCCGCCCCTAAATTTCAACCTGATGTCTGGCAAACCTAAATGATTGACAGGGGAGATTGTTTTGACTGCTTATTTACACCAATTAACACAAAAATATGTTTTGTCTGTGTGTTTTTTTCAACAGTGGAAATTGTTTTGTAGCCAAGGGCTTGTTTATTGTACCTAAATATCTGATCCGGTTCCTTAAGTTAAATCCACACATTTGGTATAGTCTGGATATAAAACCCTCCCTGTTGACTACACGTCAGGTTAAGTATGCCGCACCTATTGACTTTATTAGGAAAAAAAAAAAATACACGCCTTTCCAAATAGCAGTTTCATGTACGCATGTTTGAACGATCACCACTTTTATGTTCAACACAGCAGTCGACCGACAACATCGCTTTCGGCTCTCCTGAATGTGTTCCTCGGCTTCACGATGGGTTATTATTGTGTAAATGGGCTTTTGATGCACAGCAGGACTATTGGTATTGACGTGTTTAAAGATGTAAACCTGACTGTACACACTCAGCCAGCACTTATGTGTGTGTGTGTGTGCATCTCCCGCTGTTTTTAAGAAAGGATCAGGGTACACACACACAGCGGCCTCAGTTCTGCGAGTGCACAGTTTAAAAGGATTGTAATCTAAGGGGTGAGCAAAAGAGAGAGAGACAGAGCGAGAGACCTTCATTAGGCAGTCGTCCCCAGTCAGGCCTGTAATCCAGCTAGATGTGGCTGCCAGTTGGCTGGGCAGAATCTGCCGACTGTTTGTGTGTGTATTTTGTGCGTTTACGCATGGATTCAAGCTTGGGTATGAAACACACTCATGCATGCTCGCTAACAACACCGTCTATTAGTAACAGCATTCCTTCACACCGTGGCTCAGACAGACTCTCATTCATGATGGGCCTGTAGTCTTATGTGTTTTATACAGAAGGGCTTTGTGCTTGTGTTATTAATCAAACCCTACACTTTAGATATTGCTAACCAAATAATGGAACGTGCCATTGTTGTTGACTGAAGAATAGCAGCGTTTTAAAGTCCCACTGCATTTGATCAGTTTATCACTTCAAATAGTCTTTCAGCCTTAAATAGAATATTTCAACGTTTTTTCCTTTGATGATCATTTTGTCATGCCTTAAAACAACTTGAACGTAACCCGCTTCATTTAGTATGCACGGATTCATGAATATGCAAATTGGTCCCCGCCTCCATTCAATCACGTGAGCTCAAATCTGTCAACGTGATTGGTTACAGGGTTATGAGGACATAAACAGAGGCAGTTTCAAAGTGTATCTCTGGTAAACAGCAGTTATATGAAGAAATGCTCCTCAATGGATTAAATTGATGAATTTGCACATGGTTATTTTAAAGCATATTAAAACACCGTATAGACATATAAATAACATTCGAAACTTGAAATACCACAAGTGGTATTTTATTGCCTGTTTTCCAGAAAATAAAAAAACAGTACTTAAGTGATTAAATACTTTGTTGGCTAAGTTCACAAGTGCTTTTAATACTTTTTATTGGTTAAATAGAGTGTCAAACAATAATTTATGGCAAAAATTGAAATCATGAAATATGGAGATGCGTGATTTCAGAAGGTTAGCAGCAATTCTAATACATATATATTAAACAGCGAAACAATTATTTTTACTATTAATGTGTTCATGTTTTTGTTACTCATGTTGGCAGGTCTAGTGGACACACAACATGATTCGTTTTTATATTGAATGGGCCATAAAAATATATCTAAAATACAGATGCAACATAGACAGCACCTATGGATAATATTTGTATATGTTACCTATGCTATGTGTCACACGATAATAATTAAAAATAAAAATACAATAATTCATATAAATGTATGATATGGGTGAAACATATTTTGCTTGACTAAATATAAATATAATTTAAAATATGTTTTATTAAACTTGATATCTGATATAATTTTGAGTTTTCCAGTATGATGATAATAATGATTATTTACACTTTTATCTATAAAGATTCAGAATTAAGATAATAATATCTCTATAATTTCAATGAGATTAAATAAAGAATTTTTTTGTTCCGTCTTCAGTCTCAGACTCAATCAATCTTACATCTCCTCTGTTCTCTGATTTGAATACTAAAGCCTGCTATTAAAATCTCACAATTCAAATGAGCTATATTATCAACGTACCTCTTTTGTGGCTCTTACTGTACGTCACAATTTTCTAATTTGTGAGAAACATATCTAAAAACTTCCTGAGTCAAGCTTTAAGCAATAATGTTTTCCTCTGGGTTGCTTGTAGACAAACACGATGATATCCAACTATATTTATGATCACACTTCGAAAGCGAAACAGTGGTGCGCGTCTGTGCAAATAGATACAAATAACTTGTCGAAAGATTTTATCAAACCTTCCCTGTTGTAGATATTAAATAGGAACCTTTTTCTTTTGTGTACAACACCTCCATCTTTTGTCTTCTTTTTTATATCTCCATTACAATGTCATAAGTATAGATTACAAATTTGTCTTTTTCGTGTATATAACCTCATTCATGAACAATATGCCCCGTAACTGGGGAAGATTTTCAGATTATAAATGTTCCTTTATACTTATATTTGAAATGTAACTTGCTCCAGGCACGATGTTCCAGATATTACCGAGCTTGAGCTGTGTTTTAAAATAACTCAATGTGCACTTTTTATGGTTTCAAAAATGTGTTTTCCGTCTTTCCTAAAGTCTGTGTGCTTCATATTGAATTCACTTGTGATGGATAAATAAATGTTTTACATTATAAATTATCTAAACATGATTTCACAATTAGTATTTAATACTTAAAATATTACTTTCAGGTTTAGGTTTGATATTAGTTCTCTAACATATTCAGAAATATGCCTTCATTTACTAAAACTTAAAAAGTTTGTTCTTGTAATATGTGTGTTTTGTTATATAGTTACAGAATTTACAGTATCCCTTTAAACAGGGATGTTGAGAACTTTCCTGGTCTACTGCTGCATGACAACGCTTGAGAGTACGTAAAAAATAAATAAAAAAGGCAGATGCAATAGCGGCCCTTGTTACACGAGCTCAATAACTTATCATGAGAGCTCTATTGGGTTCATGTCAAAGGATTCAACCCCCGCAACTTCTGTTGTCAGGAGAACAATGGGCATTTCACAAATTTACCAGGTTGGTGTTGTGAAAAAAGGTTACCAGAATAGGATAAAACAAAGAAAGCAGGCCAAAGCCGAACGAGGGCAACATCATCTACCTCTCCCATAGGGACCAGCCTTACCCCCCACTACCCCAATACTTTAAAACTTAAAACTTTGGGGAACTGCAAAACAGACCGCCTTTAAAAATAAAACAACTAGATGAAATTTGATTCCAAATTGTATTAAACAGAATGGCCAGCAGCAAATGACTCAATATTGAGTTCAGCTCTATAGGAGAGATACACTTACAAAAGAAACGTATGATGCCATTACTCTATTTTGGCTCACAGTGTTTTCTAAAAAAAAAAACTTGATTTTGAAAGACAAGAGTCGAAAAAAGAATGAATTTGCATTGTTTTTCAGCCAGCAGTAAGTGATTTAAGGGGCTGAATGTGATCAAAGTATGGTGTCTGTCAGGTTCATGCATGTTGTGCAAATTATATGTAAAATGTATTAAAGCTTAAATTACTCACAGTATTTGATTTAGCGAAAATTACTTTAAAAAATCAGGCTGTGAATCCTCAAAACCTGTATATGACTCATTCTTCTGTGAAACACAAAAGAAGATATTTAGAGAAATGTCTCCATACAATGGAAGTCAATGAGGGTCAATGTCGTTTGTTGACCAAGATTCTTCCAATGCTCTTATTTTGAATTCTGCAGGAGAAAGAAAGTCATACAGGTTTGAAATGACATTAGGGTTGGTGAATAAAGAATTTTACTTCTTGCCTTTAAAGACTGAAACGATTGTGTTAAAAGATTCTTTCCAGCTACTAATCACACGGCAGTGAATAGCCCAAAAATTCCTGAAAGACACATAGATAGGAACTTGTCATATCAGTGTGTCAATGTGTCCAAATGACCGACCCCTCCTGTTGCATTATGGGACATTTTCACCAGTTGTCATTTGCTGCTGTTTGACTCCAGACGTGTCATCAGGTGCTCATCTCCGGCGGCCGTGAGCCATCATCGTGCCACGTCAGGCATGGAGAGGCAATCACGGCGGACCGGTCGTATATTTATTTATTTATAATCCCAGTGTGTGTCCCGACTGACAGAGTTACAGAGGTTCAGCGCCACGCTGGTGTGTTTATCTCACTGGACCGATGCCACAGAATATGTGACAGAGCTCCCATGAGGTGTGTTAGCGTGTGTGGGTGTGTATTTGGGATAGTTGTCAGAGCCGAGAAGGACTCAGTAGAGGGAGTTTGTCGTGGCGAAGCGGTCGGATGCAACACTGAGCACGGGGTGAGAATTGCTATCCCGTACTGCACTGTTCCTGTGTAAAAATCATAAACAGTGATACCCGGGCAGGAAGACATGTTGCAAGGCATCCCGGAACACTTATTTAAGAGATAAGAGAGGGGGCAGAGCGATGCCATGTCAGACGGATGTGTTATTCAGAGGCCGTTCCTGTTGCTTATCGTGTGGCGGGAGCAGTCAGTCGTGCACGGAGTCACAGACCTTGAAGTGATGGGCAATCATATGGCCTCAGGCTAAGGAAAAGAGCGAATGAGTGCTAGAGAGAGAGAGAGAGAAAGAGAGAGAGCGAGAGAGAGAGATTGAGGCATTTCAAGACTATAGGATTCTGTGTTCATAGAGCAACATTTTCTCTCATTTAACACTTGTTTATTATAATGGCAACAGAAGTATAAACAACTAAATGTCAATAAAGTTGTTCATCTAAATTTAAAAGAAGAAAAGTTTATAAAATTTTAGAAGAATGCAATCAGCAACTATTTGTTTAACAATAGTGGGGCATGTTGTCACACTGTAAGGGGTAAGTTGTCACAATAGGAACAAGTCGGGTGTAAAATCACATGAAAAGCATCAATAACATGTCATTTTACTTCTCAAAAATGTTGTATTTTTATGATTTTTTATCATATTAATTTTCTTTACATTGTATCAATAAATAGCATTTAATTCTGAAACAAGAAATCAACTGTGAAACATTAAACAATTCATAAAACACCATGACATGTAAATATATGTATGAATATAATACAAGAATGTACAAATTTTAATAACTATAATAACAAATTTAAATAACTTAAATAAAAATAATAATTCAATCATTAATGTATGGCATAGGTTTAATTTTGTGCACTATATAAAATAGTGATAGTAGAACACTAATTTATCTACAATAATAATGTATGTTAGTTTTATACAATATTAATGAAAACAAGCTTTTGTATAATTCGATTTTTTTTTAACTCTATTTCCTTTAATAACTTATCCATGTGACAACTTGCCCCACTCTCTGTATTATTTATTATCTTGTTTTAATCAAAAATATATATTTTTTTTAAAGCACATTTGCACAAACTACACACTAATACTCTGCAGTTTTTATCATTCCTCAGTCTGAGCTGATTCTGTCATACATTTTTGTTTTAAAACACACGCAGAGCCAGTCATTCATCAGTCAGCAAAACATTCTTCAAACTCCTCTCGCACATCGTCACGTTTCCTCCCCAACTTTCAGGCGAGGAACGACACTTCTAATCAGGTTGCCTGGGAACAAAAAGTGTTTAATGTCCTAATGGAGAGACGGAGTTCCACTTTTAAAAAGCCACACATTACTTGTAAAGTGAATCCTCCGTGTCGTTACCTGAGCGCAGGCGGTTTATTTTTACCTCCCTTCTCCCCTCCTCATTCTTTAGCCGCTTCGGGAGATGGCGTTAGTTTGGCTTCATCTCTGACAAAAGATAAATGAGCTCGGGGTCTGTGGTGATCCACTATGGCTGCCAGGGGTTCCAAAATAGCAAACTATTTTTCATAACGGGCCAAGTGATGTGGAGTAGGATGCAGGAGTCGGGCTAACATTTACCATCGTATATATACAGAGATTCAATTCTTTTCCTTATCGTTAAAGTTAACTTGAGAAGTTAAGGTTGTCTGTTGCTCTTGAAGGATGTTGGGTTCTTGTGCTTCTCGAAGGGGAACGGGCTGGTTTTTACGTCTTTTTCTTGACTTTGCTCAGGTGGGATTTGGACGAGGGGGTTGTTTTGAGTGAATATTTTAATGCAGAGGATCTTAGACTGTGGTACATGTTATACACCTGTGGTATGTGAAGTGACTCCAGACATTTCAATTAGTGTAAATATAGAAATATTCACAGAGCATATAACACATTTTGTCTAAAGAGCAACTATAAGTAAAGTCTTCAATAGGATCTGTTATGATCAGAATTAAAGATTCAGTGAAATAGTTCATTTACAAAGTACACCACATAAATCAGTTAAATGATAATAAAAAATGTTTGCTGTTATTAATTTTAAAGAACATTTAGATCGGCTTCACAAGTCATTTCAACTGACTAATGTCAATTTTGGCTAATAGAGAGTTCCTGTAACATACTGTATAAATTAAGTCGACATCACTTACTTTTTCGATGTTAAAATGTGAAAATACCTAGAACTAGTCACCATGTACTTAAACATTTAAAGCAGTATTTTATACATTCCATACATTACAGTAGATCACGTTAAAATTAGAGGTTTCAAAGACGGTGAACTTTTGAATGCTTTTTTTTGCACGTAACATATTCACCAATTCACGATCTTATAGATCAGGGGTTTTCAAACTGGTTCCCAGGGGGTCCCGAGAACATCTTGCAGAAATAAAAAGACAAAGCAAAACTTTAAAAGTCTACGGAACATTATCAAAATTTAATTTAGAAGTGTTCATATTTATGTCTAAATGTTTATCTCTTCTTGTAACAAACATACTTTCCAAAGGAGTCGTTGCTAGTTTGCTATGATTTTTTGTAAAATATACTTGAATTAAATATCACAATTATTATGTATTTTAAAAACTTTGACTCTTTATATAAATATTGAAAAATGTGTATTTTAGGAAGGGGGTCCTTACTAAAGATTAATCACATTTGGGGGTCCCTCTTATCGTGAAGTTTGAAAACCCCTGTCATAGATAGAATTCATGGTTGCATGATTATTTGAAAAAAAATTGTGTTTTATTTAATGTTTTCTTATAAAATTATACAAAACATACATTCCATATAATACTATTTTTGCTTTTATAATGATTTTTTTGTGCGATATGGAATTTTAACAAATTTATTATCCATTTGTGTTTGATTTGTGTGAAATTAAACACAAGGTCGAGTTAGAAGTAACACAAAATGTGTTGTCCTTAACTAGACTGAGAGATGTGTTAAGGACCGATTTTTTGAAAGTGAGCAATAGCACTCGAAATGCTAAGGTTGATTCACAGGAAGCCGATCAATTGTTTGAGTTAAAAGCACTGTAAGTCACTTTGGATAACATTGTCTGCCAAATATATCACTTGCGGTATTATGATCCTGTAGCTGAACTGGTAGAACACAGCAGCAGAAACCCCAAAGTGATGGGTTTGATTCCCTTGGAGCACACAAACTTAAAAAACAAATCTAAAAAGTATTCCTTGAATGTTACTTTGAATAAAAAACATCTTCCAAGTGCATAATTCTCAATGTACTTGACCTACAAAGTTTGCAACCCATCGTTTTAATATATTCCCACTAAAATTCCTGACACGGCTTATGTGCGAATCAAAAGCGTGTTTGTCGTGCTTCCCGGTGCCGTTCGACATCTTCCCTGCCGTGTGTTGTAATTAATGTGGTGTTGTAGAACAGCTCAAATCCTTTGATAACCTCTGTTCTGCGTCTCGGATCCGGCCATTAATCATCCTCGCAAACATGTGAGAGGGGCATGGTGGGAAAAAAAGCAAAAGGAAAAAGAGGGGAAAAGAATATCTGCGTTTCTACGCGGCAGGAAAATGTCCTGTGTCAACAGGAGCTTCCAGCGGTAGAAATTTGAAAGAAAGTTTCCCATTTAAATGAGAGCCGGCGAGCCGCCGAGGCACTTTGAAGAGGCACAAACGAAAGCTGAAACCTCGTCCTCCTCCTTCGCCGTTTCCGAGTCGCTGTTGACACCTGATGAGTGATCAAACACTGGCTTTTCCTTTCTCGGGATCCTTATTTGTGCTCTGTCTTGTATACTTTTCTCTTAGATGATGCTTCGGCAGACCGTTAACGTCCCTGCGCCTCACAATATTCCACAATGACAAATGTTCTTGTTCATCTGAGCTTCTTGTTTGCATTGTGCGACAAAATGCGTGACGCTAAAGAGTGCGTAATGAATGATTTACTGTTATTATTTTATTTTAGTCTTAAACGTGGTTATTCCCATACATCGGTCATACACACCGTCATCTTTTGCGTTTAAAATGAGTAACAAATTCAGAGCAGTGAATTATTGTTGTTGATTTAATTGTGGCTCATGCTGATGGTCTCATTGATTTACTGTTTGGAACAGGTCTGAGATCAGCCGAAGAACAGCAGTGAATGACAGCAATCCAGCGGTGGGAGAGACTGTGGTGAAGCATGCCAGACCGGGCACACCTGGGCCTGCAGGCAGATGGCAAGGGCTCAGAAAGGTGAGGCAAAACCGTGCCCAGCCATATGTCTTTCAACGGTACGGAAACTTCTGGAAGGCACGAGAGCTCCATCACGGCTGCGACCCGAACGAACGCAGGCCGAGTGTGTTCCAGCATGATCCCAGACCAGGTGTTGGGCAAATTGTTTCCTCACTCCTTCCCAATTGGAGAACAAGAGGAGAGACACGGCGGCCGCATGGATGAGTTATTGACCTTTAGATGGGAACAGAAGCTTGAATTTTGCTCGAGGTTTCTCTTTTTTGTGTGTGATACCTTTATTATTGCTAGCTTAAAAGGGACGTAAATACTGCAGTGGCCAAAAGTGATGTCCAGAAGTGCCATATTGGCTTTGAATGAGGTTATCTTTGTCAGATTTTATCAGGTTAGATTGAACTTACATATGAGGTTTATGATACAAAATGGACGAAACACTCAACTTTAAAGGGTTTTTTGGACAAAATGATTTGGCAAAAACAAACAATTCAATATCAGGCAATAGGGGTTTAAAAATACAAAGAAAAAAACGCACAGGAAATAAAGCAAACATTGACTACAGGTATATCTGTTATTAAGATTTGTTGATCCTCTCTTGTTGTAATAGTTTGTAGTCGGTCTCCTTAGCATTGACTTGCTAAACTTTGCTTTTGTTTTGTGTCATTTTTTGCCAAACCTCCTTGAATTCTTCTCAGAGCTTCAGTTTACACTTCATGCACACTAGTACGGAATGCATACAAAATATATTTTTTATGCATCTTTAAATAAAACATGAATAAATAGAAAATATATCAATGGTGCGAAGCTGGACATCACTTTTGGCTACCGTGTATACAGTCTGTTGCATTGATTTGATGAAGGTGAGTTATTTTTCTGTTTAAAAACATGAAATAGTGTTTAAAACACAATATACCTAAATTCAAAGACTTATCAATCTAAAGGATTACTACTTAAATTAAATGTCATTAATTCATTATTTAAACTTTACACATTTCTTAAATGTACTTAAACTTTATTCCATACTACCCAGGGTTGTCAAGTTTTTGGTTTTTCCTGTAAATTTGGGCTACTTCTAAACTTCTGCCGCATGTTATTTATTCCATTTGGTCATAGGTAGAAGGATTTTGTATGTTATGGGTCATTTTTAGGGTAAAATGAAGTTATTCATGGTAACGGACTTGTATAACTTTATGATTCATTTGTGTTATGCATAAGAAGATCTATAAAATATGTATATTAGGAATAGCACACGCTTTTCGAGTTGTGGCATTAGAGATGTTGAGCTAGTTTTGTGTGACCGATATATTTTGTGTGTCAGACACTTATTCAAACAATCATACAGCTGTTGCCAAAAATATTTTTGGGGGGATAGTAGAGACACTTTTTGAGTTTTGGTATGAGGGATGGGGTCTTCTGGGCTTTGTTTTGTTTGGCCATTGGGCTAGTTTTATCACCTGTCAGATCTAGGATCCCTGATACCAACGCTCAATCCAATATATTTGAGTGCGGGACACTTGTTTAAAATAGAGTTGTAGAGTTTTTTGGGTTTTGGTATTAGGGACGAGGTTGATGGTCTAGTTTTTCATGGAGATCTGGCAACCCTGATATCAACATTTAATCCAAATACAGTTTTTGAGATAGGAAAAGTTGTGGGTTGTGTTGGAGAATCATAAGTATATTACTAATTCATTTTGAACTGGTCTGAAATACTGTTGGAGACTCTGAATGCTGAGGCATAGTGTTGAAGGAACTGGAAAGGTTGAGCACTAAGAATAATCCAAACATGTAGTGATGCCATCCAACTGGTAGAAGAGCCTGTGGAATCAGAGAGTCATTCACACCTATGAGTGCCTGGCAAACACAAGTAGGCCTGTGACCAGAGTCTACCCTGTTAAGCTGCCCAAAGTCCAAAATGTTGTGTAGGAGCAATTGGTTTGACTTAAAACCATGCAAGACAATCCTCTATAGATTTAGGGAAAACTATTTTATCAGTTCTACAGAGCAGACTGACATGTGTCACCGGAAATACAGAATACAATTAAATTGTATTTTCAAACCTCTGCAGTAAGTCATGGATGCGTTTACATTAATGAATCCCATGATGCACCATATGTCTTTCACACAAATGTTAAGCCCTCCTCCATTTTCTGCTTCTGTATGTGTGATCAAAGCTGATTTTAGAGATGTCAGCCAATTCAGTTCTTTTGGCTGGTTCTGGTTTTGTGGAACTGAAGGAATAGGATTCAAGCCTAGAAGCTGTAGCTTTGTGTAGAAAAACACCTCATCAGTCTTTCTGTATGTGGTTAGAAAAATAGTGAAAATGGCCAAATACGAGCCGTAATAACTATTTTAAGTTGTACCTGATCACAGATGCAAGCAAAGCCTTTTCAGTAAGGACACAAGGACACTCTAATGCCCACATTGTGAACTTTGGTCTATTTTTACATTCAGGATTTAAGCTGTAGGGATCTCTGAGCTTCATAGACTTTCATACTAGACTAATTTTTCATGCTAGATTTCTGTATTATGGTAATACTGAGTCTATAAGTGGAGCGAGCTTAACCATAAACTTTTATTCATTATGTTTAAAACAGCATTGACAGAAAAAAGTCTACATAGCCAAGAAATCTTAATACAACCCAGTTTACCAAAGCAGCAGCGAATGACTCAAAAAGTTCTTGTTTCCAATAGTTTGACTGTTCGTTACCTGAGAACTCTTCCTCCCACCAACATAATGCCAACGTCTGTTAATGGCCGTGCCAGCCCGGTCTGCGAGGGCCTAAGGAATGATTGATAGGTAGAATTATATCAAGGTGACTTTTTCCCCCTCCATCAGGTTGTTTAGCTTGATCGATAATAAGAAACACGTTTAATAGGCAGAGCTGAATGCTAACAGCCCATTTATCAGTGCAGTTAGCATCTCCTCCCCGCGTCCCCGAGATGACACCGTGTCATAAACTTACCGGATCATTATTATTCATTTTAACTACTGAAGATGCGAGAAACGTTCAGAGATGAGACGTGGTTTAGCGGTTTAAACGTGTGCTCTTGCATGCTGTATATGAGAGTATATGAGAGACACGGTCAAATGAGTTTGACTATGTATTTATTTGAGAAAAGACTATAAACATAACAATGTCTTTCAAAATACTATAATTTAAATTACAACAATAATGGATAGAAAATGGATTTATAATAATATTATATTACTATTATAAACTTATGTAATAGTATTGTTCTATATAGTGCAACAATTACTTAAAAATAATGAAATGTAATTTCCTAGCTTAGTAAGTTGCTTTGAATAAAAGTGTGTGCAAAATAAATAATGTTACATGTTTAAAACAATGCCATTAAAACTATATTAAGAAAAACAATAAGCTGTGTAATCCAAGTCTGCAAATTTTACCATTTCTTTCGGTTTTAATTATTTTTTTATTCTAATAAATGATTTTTTATTTAATTACTAATTAACTAGCTTACTTTTAAATAACTTTAAATAATAATCACTTTTAAATAACTTATTTATTTACTTATTTATTTTCTTACTTTCTTATTTACTATTTTTTATTTACTTATTTACTTATTTACTATATTCATTTATTTACTTACTTAATTACGTGCTTATATGTATTTATTTACTTACTTTTTACTTATGTTTATTTATTTATTTACTTATTTATTTATATTTATTTATCTTATTATACTAATTTATAAAAGTTATGATAATTATTTAGTTTGACATTGAAATCAAACTGAATTGAGGTGCTGGGGATTTGACAGAGCTGGTGTGTAGTAGAGGTGAACTGAGAGGAAGGATTTGCTATTTGGCGGGTTTCATTGCAACCCTATCATGGCTCATGGCCTCAAGGCAGAGGTGTTGACTGCAGGAGAAGCCCTTTAAATGAGCAGAAGGTTGAGTTGCTCATGCCTGTTACATGAATGAAAGACATCCTCTAGAGAACAACACAGGGACGGCACACAGATGCACACACACAGCCTGGGACCTGACCACTCTGATGAAATAATTACTTCAAG